>JAANSK020290145.1:0-10511 GCA_011763485.2 Isoetes engelmannii
GGGGGGCGTTTGCATCAGCCCTCCTGAGTACTCCTCCATCACCGGCCGCAGCCTGGTTATGGTCCCCCAGAAGGTACCCCCACCCCACCCTGGAAGCCCAGGGTGGATCCCAAGCCACGTAGGCAGCAAAGTCGGGTCAGGAGGGTCTGTTTGCAAAGTCGGGTCAGGAGGGTCATGGAAACAGACCAACATGTGCCCTGGCTTCCAAGTCCCAGCAATTTAGGCCTCGTGGAAACCCACTCTTAGCATATGCCGGTTGGGGGCTTGGGTTGCGGCAAATTTCCGGAAATCAAGGATCTTTGCGAGACAGGTTCCGACATTTTGTTTGGTTGGATGGTGACGTGGCAAACAGAAACGACAAAAAGTTTCCCCAGCGATTAACATATTTTTCTCATATTCCTTTGGCACATATCAAAGTCTTTGGCTGATAACAGACACCAGGATGACAAACGGACCGGCTGCCGGCAATCAACTTTGACGGGGCCGGATTAGCAACAACACAGCTCCCTCCCATGGAGTTAAACGTGGCAATTTTGACGCTCATCGTGGGTTTTTTACTTGTGTTATCCTATCTGCTGATGTCCTCAGGTTAAAATTTATTCTGTTCTTTCTTCTGCTTTCACACATTCTGTCCGTTGGGTTGGGAATCAAGGATTATAACCGTTGTTTATATTAGTCAGCTAGAGCAGCATAGGAAAATGCCAGCAGCATTTATTGCATCAGATGTATATATTTCAGGCACATATCACACTGGTTTGGCTTCCAAACGAGTTGGGCCTTATCATTGTACCAGAGCCAGATCTAGGGCTCTTGATACCAACAACTTGAGGACTCATCAGTTCGTGTTCAAGAGTGGGGCTTGAAAGAGCATTCTCGAACAGATCAAGATGGTCTGGGTGAAAGAGAAAACTACGTATGTAATGTATAACAGAAAAATTAAATGCAGATTCTTCCTTGGTTATCATGCAGCAACATATCATCATAGGTTGATCAATAAGTTCGATGATATCCTCATTTTGCTTCAGGATGCAGGGTGGATGCAAATGAGGATAAATAATGTTGCATCTCTATGCAATGATAAATCAGTTTCCATAGACAGAGGGAAATGTTTGAGTGCGAGCTCTTTGTGGAAATGTCTATTAACTGAGGTGGAGTCTTTGAAATCGCATAGATATTTGTTAGTCAGGTAGAGCAGTAAAGTAAAACACTAAAAGAATTTATCAGTTGTTATGGGAGGCGAATTCTATGGGAAACAGCATAAGGATGAAACGAATAACGTATGAATAAGCTGCAGTATAACATATTAGCATGGTACTTTAGATCTAAGAAAAGTGATCTAACAGAGGTTTATGTACCGATCAAACAGTTCAAGTAGATTAAGTAGGATTAAATTCAACTGGTTTTTAGTCAAAGAGGATTGCATTATAAGTCCCCTGTTTCTTTGAATGTATGTATCATTTGCGTTTTGTTCTGAGACATTTATTTAGTTATGTGTGTGACTGTTATGATAGGTGAGGGACATAATGATGGCAAATTTTGATAGATATTTCTATCCTTCATGCACTCTAAATCACGTTTCTCACATGTTTATAGGGTCAAAGAAATCAACAAGATCAAAACAAAGTATAAAGAGTATAAAGGTATGGATGTAGACCTATATTGTCTTTCACGTCTGAGTACTTCTGAAACATTGGATACAATGTAGGTTTTACTAACTTAACCTGAGAGAAACTCCTTGAACAGGTTGTCTATGCCTGTAAATTTTGTTTTGCTCGTGTATAGTAGAAGTGCAGAGGTCGAACTATTTAGGAGCCTCTAGAAGCTTTGCTAGCTATATAAGAGGCACAATAATGTGTTTTATGACTATAAGACTTAAGAAAGCATCTGCACAAAAACAAGCACATACTCTGAACATTCTTTAGTGTAGTTTCTTTGGTTTTTTATATGACAGTGCTTATACACTTTGCACTTTCATGTTTTGTTTTTGTGGACAAGGTCATAGGGCCATGAACAGAAAAAACTTATTCTTTTAATTAATATATGCTTGTATGCTAAGTTTAGCAGGCAGGCGATTCAAGTGTTTTAACCTTCATCCATCTTTAGGCATTCGGAGGCTATTATGCAGTAAAATGATAAATATCTCATACTTCCCAATGCACCAGTTCTCGTATTTATTTTTGGATAGTTTTATGTAGATCCTCAGTTTCTGTAGTTACATTAAGTTTTCACTTGAATGTGCATGCATCAAAGGTCTACACAGAAGCTGAGGTGAAGAAACATAATACAGCGTCCGACTGTTGGATTATAGTTAAAAATAAGGTAAGGGTAATTTCTTGCTTCGTTGTTTAAGCTAAATGTGGAGGTCCTGCAAAGGAATGGACATGTTGGTCTTTATAACTGGTACACAACAATGTCAAAGTCAAGTTAACTGAGGTGAAAACAACGTAATACCTTCTTGCTTCTTGTCTCTCCTTTGATTATTTTGACTCATTGACTGATGTCAAATTCTTGTATCAAGGGCCAAATTTAAAACTTGTACTTGAAGTAAAATCTTGCTACTTTATTTCTCGAGTACTAAACTGAATGAGAATTGCTAGCAAGAACTATACCTAGATGTGGAATTTTGTCGCAGTTCTTAAATCTATTAGAAGTCTATGGGTCTTCATATCTTCTGTCTTCAAATGCGCATTCATGCTCCACATCAGCAGAAAGTCTATTATTCATGATTTTGGAGTCTTGCAACTTAAGTGGAAATTGCAAAAATGTTTGGGCAGGGAAGCATTGACCCTGGAATTCTGCAGTTCATGACTGATTTTGCAAAACAAATGCTGTTAGATCATATAACAAGCTATTACATGGGACTGGGAAGTTTTGTTTGTCTTGACTATGTATGGTGCCAGTTTTTTGTGTTAGATGCTTCTGTTTTGTATATACAAATTTAGAGTATTCCTTGCATGTGTAGGTCTATGATGTTACTGCTTATGTTGAAGAACATCCCGGGGGCTATGCTATCTTGAACAATGCAGGAGCAGACTCCACGAAAGGCTTTCATGGGTAGGGCCTTCTATAATTTGGTCAATGTGGAAACTTAGCTAATTTTGTTATAATCTGCGCAGGCCCCAGCATTCTTCAAGGGTCTTTGAGATGGTCGATGAGTTTTATATTGGTGAATTGGGCAAATAGGATTCTTTACGGCACCATGAATTGCAGCAATATGGCAGATGGATTTTAATGAGTTGCAATATGGATTTTAGTATCCAAACAGAACATCAAGATGCTCTTCCTTTTTAATTTTTGGCAAATAAGATTATCTTGCCTGCGCCCATATGATCACGATTTAATAAAAACTTACGGTGTTTTGATTTTACTACAATATTGATTGTCCATCTTAAGAAGGGAATTTTCATTTTGTACTGCTGTTGCAATTGTAATATGTGGCAACGAATTGACTAAGGGCACCAAAGAGCAATTTGCCAGGCCTTCAAAAGGTATGAATTTACGTGCAGTAATAAAATTTGGTGTTGTCATAAGTTTTGTTCCTTAGTTTGAGATGATGTTTCCGGTTGTGAAGATTTCTTCTCTAGAAAAGTGTAGCAGGAAAACTGGAGCTGTTTTGGTGCGTTTCTTAAAGTACCATGGCAAATACAATTTTGGAAAGCTTGCATAAAAAAACAGGGTAACGAGCCCTCTAGAACAGTTACATGGGCTGTGGCTTCGCATAACAGAGCCCTCTTGAACAATTTACAATGCTGGAAGGCTGATTCAGCACTGGTTCTAGATGTTGTTTTTCCAAAGTCTAGCCCTTCCAATGGCTCAAGGACAGTCATAATGAACCATAATGAATATATATGATGGGCGATTTAGTTGATAACAGATTAAATGTGTTGAAGTCTTATCTTTTTCTCTGGTTCAACACATGTTGATTGAGAAATGCATGAAAGTCCACGCTACATTTGCAGGCTGGATGAGAGACCCCACTGAAGGAAGAGACAGAGATAGTGATCAAAGATTGGCCAAGATCTCATAGACAAGACCGCCAGACACACCAAGCAGCAGCATTGTGATATGCTAGGTGGTCTGGGAGGTTTTGGAATGTGTTGTAGCTTTCAAAAGCCAAAAAACTGTGGTCTGGAATAAGTTGTGCAACTCTGTTACACACATGCTTAAAAAGGTGCATAAGATAGAATACATTAGGGCATAAAGAGTCCATTTCAGCATGCAAGCTGCTCTTGTGCAGAACTGGAAGGTGTCATCAGCATCAACTAGTAAGGAGCAGGAAAAAGCTTCATGAGGATAGTATCTTGAACTGCATATCTTAGGAAATGGTTGGCAGGATCTAGACCCTGCATCTTCCCTTGGATGTATCACGGGGGACCTTACATTGTCATTTTCAAATTTCTGGCAGAATGCATGGTAGGAACCCATTTGTAAAGGCCATAGAAGTCTATAATAACATATACTTTCATTCTGATCTGAGGTGACCCCCCTAAATTGGTGTTTCACTCTTGATGGTCAAAGTACGTTGCAGGTTTAGACTCTCTAAGCCTTTTTTCATGCATAAAAATAATAATTTGTTTGTTTAAACTGCTTATATTATGCTGTAGGAGTTCCAACTGTGGTGGATGAGCCAGAAAAAGATCTAATTATAATAGCTTAGTGGAATAGCTTACACAGAAATAGGATGGCAACCACACAGTTGTCAAGATGCAAAATGAGGCAACAACTGCTGATAGCTATGGATCTAGAAATGTTGAGGTTAGGGTATATGATGGCAAAGAAATGCCATTATGGAAGAACTTGAAACCATGCAAGTAATTTTGTTCCATGCGCTAGAAATCTACATTGTTGCATGATGTGGTTGCATATCTTGTGCTGCTAGTAGTTTTTTGTGCTGCTGGCAGTTTCACATGCCGTGTGCATGTACTAACTTTCTTTGTTTAGATCTTGGATTCCATAAATGTTCACTCTCTAGTGGACATTGTTGAAAGGGAGACAACTACAAACAAATTTTGGTTGTTGTGAAGCCAAATTACAAATTCTGGTTGTTCTGGTTGCTTAAGGAACATATCCGGTGTGTTCTCCAGGTAAGGTTCTTTCATTCATGTACCTTCTGACTGGTTAGCTCAGAGTTTCCTGGTTGTTTTTTTTTGGCTCAAAACAGATTATTAGTGCTAACAGGAAAACAGATTATGAGTGCTAACAGGATATTTTCATCCTTGTGCTCAGCATTTCCTGATTGAAGAGCATCTCTGATTTGCCTCTATAATCCATGTTTAAGAAAACAATTAGCATCATTTGTTCACCTGCGGCATCTTTTGGGAACGTGAAGGAAAACGGGCGCAGCTTTGGAAGGTAAGAACTCACACCTCAGGCTTCTTTGCCATTAAATTTGGTTATGCATTTCCTCAGACCTCTACTTATAGATCTCTCTAGACATCTCTGTGGCGCGGGTTGATAATAACTGGCACACCGCTTTAGAATGACCTTCAGGTGTGCATGTTTGGGAAATCTTGGCATGCATGAATTGAAAGAGGTGTTTAAGAACTCACAAGGTCAGGTAAATCTCTTGCTACTTAACATTGTTTCAATACATGTCTGGAAATTGATTTTGTATAATAACCAGATTGATTGCACAGGTAGAGTCCTTTGGAAAGGTTACCCGTTCAAGATGCGACACATAAGAAGGCTGTACCTGTCATGAATACCTGGCCCTTGCTGCAGCATCTTATATAAAGTAAGTGTTGCTAGCTTCTGTTCTTGTCTAAGATCACTCAGTTATTATTTCCGGTGGTCGCCAGACTTATGGTACCCCTCATGAAGGCGGCCCCATCAGGTGTGAGGATTCTGCTTGCTATAGCAATCTGCTTTTGTTAATCTGGTCCTAGGATTCACAAGTGCGGGTCATGCCAAGTGAAGAGAGGTTTACTGTACAAAGCATACTACAGAACATGGAGATAGTGTCCATGTTTTCTTATACCAGACTATGTTGTATATCGTCTAGACTACCCACTTCCTGTCATAAACCACAAACAAGTAAGACTTCTAGTTTTGGCCCAGTTTTCAATGTACAAAGCATACTACAGAACATGGGGATAGTGTCCATGTTTTCTTATACCAGACTATGTTGTATATCGTCTAGACTACCCACTTCCTGTCATAAACCACAAACAAGTAAGACTTCTAGTTTTGGCCCAGTTTTCAAGGAACAGGTACTTATCTATGTCCTTTCCATCTAAGGCAGACTGAGCATTCACTTAGTTCCCTTGCGCTTCTACCATTCGTTACTCCAGCATGCATTAATGTTCTGTATTCAACCTGTTCCCTTGGGACAAAAGAATAGTGATGTAAGAGAATATATGACAGCAACGGTCTTTTTTATTTCTGCAGTTGCTTTGGATGCGGTTGATTAACCTTATAAAGTACATGGCATGCAGGAGTCTTCGACACCTTATGAAACCAAGCTCGTGAGAGCTGAGGTTGTGTTTGATAATCATCGTTTCAGAGGTAAACTCATTGATACCACTCTTCTTTTCTACTTATAAAGCTCATGTCATGATGCTTTTTCCTTTCACTTTCTTCTTTCTTGTTTAAGTGCGTTGAAAGTATAAAATGCAAATTCTCATGATGTAATAGCGACTGCTCTAGTTTTGATACATTCTGTGCATTATTTATTTTTCTTTTTCCATGGTAAAGGCCTCAGCATTAGCCATTGGTTTGCAGGCGCATTTATGAAGCTGATAGCAGCCAGGGACATAAGCTGATGTGTCTTGCACAGTTTTCGTGGAGTTGCTTCACGATTTTACCATTGTCAAAAAGGGGTGCTCAGTGCTATGGTAGCGGTTCCATAGCCTACAGCTAACTGATTGCCGTATCCACAGCCTCCATCTATTCATTTGATTAGGAAGAAAGGAATTTATAGTATCTCCTTGTCTAAGAACTGACTGTATTCAAAGTGTTAGCAAAGCATAATTGGCTACGAATTTGTGAGAAAATGAAATTCCATAGAAGTGCCATTATAAATAGCACTCTGCATTTCATTTTGCAATTATTTTACTAGAGCATGTTTTCTTTTTGGCCATGGCCACTTGAAGACGTGCACATTTTGATCTGGATATGTCTAGTGCTTGTGGAGCATGACCCATTTTCAAGTAGCACGTATATTTCTGAAGTCTAATCTCTTCTCTTTTTTTTTTTTTTTTTTTTTTTTTTTTTTTTAAAGTAAGGACGTATAACTTATATTAACAACTCAAAAGAGTTAGAAGTACTAGATGAGATGGAAATAGGATCCCCAAATCTCATCTTTATCATCATCAGACAATGTGGACACCATATATTGATCATACAATCTATCCTTAATCTCCCGAAGTACTTGATCTGGAATAGGAAGAACATTTTTAAACACCAAATGGCACTAACTTTTCCAAATGACCCATCAAGCTAATGATTGCACAATATGGAATGTTAACTTCTTAAGTCTAGGCAAACATTTGGGGAGTGAACCAAGAAGGATTTGCTGACTGCTGAGATGTGACTAAAAATGAGCTTGAATCCATGCCCATGTCGTATGAACATTGTTACACAAGACAAAGCAATGTTCAATAGTTTCAGACAACAACTTACATACAGGGCAGAGTGGGCTCAGTCGTGGCTTGAATGAGTGGACCTTCATATTTACTCTTGCACCGTCGATGCCTAATGTGAAGATGGGAGGAAAGGGAAGCAAATGTCAGGCATATGTAGCAATGCTGAGCTCAATCCCTACCTATTGAAATGTCTCCATTAGTTTTCCAAATCCTTTCCTCCATGGTTAGGCATAACAGGGATGTTTTCTTTGACAATTTCCCATACACGAAAGTCCTGCGCAGACAGATGATATTTTTTGCAAAAAACTGGTCAAGCGAGAAGATGTTCATTATAATACCACGCTTCAAGTGTGGAAACACCAACGTTCTGCCACCTTTTTTGTGTTCTAGGGTGCAAAGAGGTCGCAAGTGGGGGACCGTCAAAAGGAAGCCACAAAAAGCGGGAGAAGTTTGCATACAGTGCATCGGATCAATGGTTACAAGGGTCTCACAGTTTGCCAGGCATTTAATTTGCCAAAGGAGCACAATGCTGCAGTGACTGAACAAACAGACACATTCCACAAGAGAATACATGGCCCCATAGAATCTGCCAAAGGAACTTGGAAAGAAGAACTTTACCGTGGAGTTTGAAATCAGACATACCTAGGCCACCATCCTTTTTGGGGCAGATGCACTTGCTCCATGCAATTTTAACAACTGCACCTGCCTCATTGCCACCCCACACAAAGTTCTGAACTAACGCAATGATCTCTTTGAATTTTTGAGGGGGAGCTAGCAACGCTAAAACCACATACATATGCGTAGTATTAAGAACAAATTTAGCTACTTGGGTTCTGCCGGCCATAGATAAAGAAGCACCTCTCCACCAAAGCAAATCCCTCTGAAGGTCGAGAATGACCTAATCCCATTCTTGAACTGTCGTTATCTCCATTCCAAAGGGAACCCCAAGCAACCTGGTAGTAGTGCCCAGAGAATAAGATTCTAAGGGTTTGACTGCGTCAAGATTCCCTTCGTAGCCTCCACCAAAAGAAACGTATCGTCAGCAAACTGGTTGCGAATTATTTGGAAATCATCAGCCACGCCCAAAGCAGCAATAAGACCATCATTGCTCTTCAAAGCATCTATGAAAGCCGCTCGACTACAATATTGAAGAGAAATGGGGCAAGCAACCCTGCCTAATGCTCCTTTCCATTGAGAAAAATTATGATGGATGCCCTTGGAAAAGAACCACTGCTTTAACAGACCTTAACAGTTTCCAGATAATGGAGGCGGAGGAGGAGGAGGAGGGGCCAAAACCTAGTTTGTCCATGATGCGATGGAGAAACAACCATGAGACGTTATCATAAGCTTCCACGAAGTTCAATTTGAGGTACACTACTCTCTGACCAGTTTTTTTTTGCCCGATACATGCCCTCATAGGCTGCAGCTACATTAGAATATGTCTGCCACGCAAAAAGCCGGTCTGATCTTCACTGATTGAGATCGCCAAAATCTTCTTCATCGAACTGTCTAATCTTGTATGGAGGATCGCCCATTTAGGTTTATGACATATGTCTAGGTTTGTGCATGATGGTCTATTTCAAGTCACAACTAGGTTTATGACGGCTACAACAAGTTCTTTTGCGAACAACTGCAGTATCATGGCTATTTATGTCTCCCAACTGCTTTAATAAACTACTTCTTTTAAAATATAATATGCTTTGGATCTTGTCTGCATTGCATTTGGATAACATATGAAATGCGTAATAAAATTCACATATATCATGGTAGATTATTACATAGTATGTAGACTATATAATAATTATTACTTCTTAAACACTTGGTGAATTTTTCAATAAGTTGCCACTTCGTTATTTGATCTGAAATGGGACCTCATTTGCCACATAGTAGAATTTTCATCGCGTCTAATAGTTGCCTTGGCAATCAGATGTTGCGTGACATGAACCATTAGCAATAACCCCACTTCTAGCTAATGCCACTCGGTGGGGACATGTGGGTTTACCATCGAAAAACCTAAATCACTCACCTAGTATTAACATTAGTATATTAACATTAGTATCTATAATAATAGGTCTTAGGCTCGGCGTGTATGATGTAGTAGCATAAGCTAGCCTTTTTTAATGGTCTTGTGGTAAGACCCTGAACTACCATGCCCAAGGTCACGAGTTCAACGCTTCATTTTGAAAGTGGCCATAAAGTTAGTGGGCGAATGTCCCACTTCACCCATGTACAATAGTGGGGCAGGTCCCACTTGGGTGTAAACTGTCCCACAAGATTTCTGAGCTTCTCCTGGACTTTTAAAAAAGTATAATTCTTTCTATCTATTTGACAAATTGTCCCATAAGCTTCCTGAACTTCTCGTGGACTTTAAAAATGTATAATTCTATCTATTTGACAAATGGGCACCAATAGCAGATGTGATGAGTGTTTCAACCACCAATGTTTTAAGGAATGCCTTCTCCATAAGCTATTCATCTTACATTGTATTGCTAAATTTAGCTTACAACATCCTGTAGCTTATCTAATATGCTTAAACATTCTTATAACCTTACTTCCCATAAGAAATAACTTACCATGCAAATTAGGAGATCAACAATAAGCTTTGGAAGAGCTATTCATCTTGGTAGATGCTTCTAAGGTTGCATCAATTGTTATTTTTTTCCATCTTCCTTGTCATATACATCATGTCAAGATTTATGAGTTTATTTATCAGGCCCACGCTTAAGGCAACTTCCTTAGTTTAAGATAGTTCTGCAATGTCATTCAAGGGTGAGTGAGTACATTACTGAATGCATAAATAGGCAAGTCAAATGACGATATGAAACATTCCATTAATGGGTTTCAACATTAAGTTAAAAAGACTATCTATCTATCTATCTATCTATCTATCTATCTATCTATCTATCTATCTATCTATCTATCTATCTA
>JAANSK020290156.1:0-20084 GCA_011763485.2 Isoetes engelmannii
CACAAACGAGGATCGCTATCTACGGCCCAAATCAAAGCATAACTCGTGAATATGCCCATCCAACAGCTCTCGTTGCCTGGAGTCACCCACCGTGTGAATATGCACCCAAACTAAAGGGATTTCAGAATCCAGGATTTTACACGCCGGATTTCTAACATATAAACTACAATAGTACCCCTGCCCCTAAGAATAGAACGATCCCGTATAACTCCTTACAGATTTTTGAAGCTATGAGGAGCCCTCTGTGGTCACTTGCGAAGCCCTTGTGGTCACTTGCGAAGCCTTCGATAGAAGCCCTAAAAATTTCGCTTTGCAATTTTGAAACGCTGCTATGGAGTAGATAACGCCATGGCCCGAGGGTGTTACTGAAAAAAAATTGAGGGCCATCAAAATGGCAAGGGCGTGCAGCGTCGCGCACGCCCGAGCCATTTTGATGGCCCGAAAATTTTTTTTGAAGTAACACCCAAGGGCCAGGGCGTTATCGCCCTTAACACACCGCCTCGAGAGTTTTGGCCGATTTTGAACCGTCTGATCCCCATTAGAATCACTCTAAATTGTCCATTTCATAACACCCTAGGGTATTATGAAGTAGGAGTGTGTTATGGCTCCAGTAAATCATTTTTTAAGATTAATCTCAACCGTTGGATCACTATAAACTTGAAGGGGGGTGTGTTAAAGAGTATGCCGGGTGTGCGAATAAATTTTCTGCATTCGCAAATAGGCCCAGCGCCATCGATGGCGATCCTCCCCTACAAGTCTTGGTTTGCTATCGGTTTTATGGATAAGATCCAAGCTTGAGAGCATCCATGAAGGATCGAGACCTTGGCCATAAATTGGCACTGGTCGTCAATTATGGAATACATTTTTGTTTGACTTTGAAATATTAGGATGCTAAAATGCTATGTGGTTTCTCTGCTGCATACTCGTATTTATATATTGTGCCTTACACGGCATAGCAATTCATTGTAATTCACATTTTTTTATTTTAATATATCCTTCAACCAATGTAAAAAAGAACCTACCTTTCCTTCATCATTGCGAGGACCCCAAGAATCATGTGTCTCCTCTACTGGATATCAAGTTTGAGATTAAAGGTGAAACATAGAATCACAAAAGATGCTGTTGACAAAAGATGCTCTTGACTGTAGGGTATTTACACTATATACTGTACATAAATTGAAGTCCTCGTAACAGGAAAAAGAGTACAAGCTGCCTAGTGCAAATGTCACCAGATTAGGCTGCAAAATCTCCCACATAAGCAAGTGGGTGGAAACACTGGCAGAAGGAATCACAGAATGTATCACAAACCACGCGCCGAGGGACAAAACCTAAGTTTTGCATATAACGGACAGTAGGATGTTACAAAATAATTTCACAAATGTCACCACAGACATGATTTGAAAATTATAGAATCTGAATCGCTAGCTAATGAATGCTTACCATGTAAGCACTTTACAAAACGTGTAAACTCTACAAGACAATCCCTTTCCATGAGCTCAGAGCTTAGTCTTAGGTAAGTAAAAGAAGCCATATGCCGCTTATCCGGATTGTTTCTTGGCTTCACGTTCTCTAAAATTTTGTTGTATCCATCTCGGTCAAAACATGGAAGCGCATTTTCGCTTGCCACCGAGAGACTGGCATCCCAAGCTGCATTCAAAACCTGCAAAATAAGAAAATCAGTCAAAACCTACCTGTAATTGAGGCTTTTAGCAAAGGCTGCCTAGTTTACATAAGCAATATGGCAATGTGATCCATTCCAGCAATCCACATGTTTAAGTCCAAAAAATGTAATTACAGTGTTCGTAATTGCTGCAAAACTTTAACTTGTCAGCTTCAAATGTAGCGCTAGTAGTTTACCTGCCAGACTAAACCCTCTGGGTCGGCCATAGCTTCAGGATACTCCTCTTCATGAGCTAAATGCCGATGTTCGACACAAGTAAAATTAAAGGTTACATTATGCTTTGCCAGCATTTGAGTGATGGGGCCATATCCATCACGGTTAGATGGGTTGTAAAAGCCAGCAGTCAGCTCTGCAGCATGACTAGCCATCTTGTACCACCAATGAATACCTGAGATCTGTAGTTATCCTGCACTCAATTAGTGCCTTCCATCCCATTTATTTAACAAATAGTAGCATGTACCTTAGCAGAGATCTTTGTGTCCTCAAAAGCAAGGCGTGCTAGGGCCAGTACTCGGTCTCCATGCTCAATCAGAGTATCTGAATACCAGCGAAGAAAGAACCGACCATAATAGCTGTCATAGTCACCTCCATCACGGAAAAAATCTGTATCATGCGGTCGTGAATTGTAATCTCCTGTATTATCTGGGCCCCTTCCCCACTCTGGATGCCCACGAGCTTCAGCAGCCTTCCTTAAGCCCTTCATCAAATATCTATCGTAACACTGCACGACAGTTAATAAGATGAGTGACATGATAAAAAAGAATCCTTCCCAACAAGAAGATTAAATGATGTAACATAGCATGATAAAGGTTAAGAAAATTAAAAGTTATACTGTCAGAAGATCAGAGATTTTGCTCAGTCAGAGAGACTCTTCTTTATTGCATAGACAATTTACCGTGAAATTTAACTGTGATATATATTCCCAATAAATAATTTTCCTAAATAAAAGCATACAAGGTCCTCCTTAAGTAAAAGATAATTATCATGTTCCGAGGATGAAGGATCTGGGATGCAGCATGAGACCTGAAACTCTCCAATTCCTGGATAAGTCCAACCATTCCTTGGAGGATAAGACGGATAGCGCAACTCTCCACATGCACCCAGGCCAACTTCAATTTCAGCAATTGTGCCATCCACAAATAATTCATCAAATTTTTGGCGAAAGCTTCTCATGAAATCAAAAAAGACCTGCATCATCATATCAGTTTATATCGAAAAATAGCACATAACAAGAAGAAAGATAAGACTGGCAATACCTCGAGGCCCGTGCGCCCTCTGAGCACTCGCTCTTTATCTACACCCCAAGAAAGACATTCAGTATTCCTAGTACCATGCTTATCTGTAAAGTAGATATCTGAATTTTCTGCACCGACGTCGAGTATCCACCTAGGAAGTGGTATGTTGACATCGTCACCGACATTGCCACCACATTGATGAAAAGACATAACCACCTAGAGAAGTCAAAATTATCAGATAGTTATAAACGCAAAGATGGACAATAAGCACAAGCATGCCATTGCCCTGCTAACAAACAAGAATAACACGAGGGAAAGAGTCGTTCATAGGAATAAGAAATGTTGGGCATCATTGCTTCTTAACCAAAGTAAATCTGTTGAAGGAGCGGGCTGATGGGAAAGCTGGACAGGAAAACGACCTTACACAAAGGAAGATCACCCTCTTTCTCATTGGAGGTGATACTAATAATAAACGGAAGTCTGGTCCCCTTCCTGGACATTCTAATCCGATCCCAAGAGGGGTAACCATGAAAGTGTCAAGGAGAAGAAAGCGGGCAGTAAAGGAAAAAACATAAGCAGTCCTTTAAAAAGAGAGGACAAGTCTGGCATCAGTTCGTACTTTGGGCCAGTGGCCAAGAAGACAAAACTCTCATGATTTTATTGTTTTAATTTTTCTTTTTTCTATGTTTATGTAACATCTCTAGGAGGCAGTAAATGCACCCCTAGCTGCACATGATTGCTGTATAAAATGGTCTCATAGACCCAAGTGGTCTCTCATAGACGTTAATATAATCTTTCTATTTAAGCTACAAAATAAGTTCAAACCACCTATTACACTTGTCACTGCCTAACCAAAAAGGGATCAATGAAATAAAGCATTTCCAGATCTATAATAGTATATCTTAATTGCAAAATGATTTCAACTCTGATATTAAAATGTAACATGGGAAGTCCAATGTCGAAAGTGTCCAGGGCACACCGAGAAAGCAACATCGGAAGCTGCACTGATGTGGCAGTGGAGAAAAAACTCTGCACACATTACTACATACAAGCCAAAAAGGCCATTCAACGACAGTATTACATGAAGGTAGGAGTAAGGAGTGATGGAAACAGTTGTGGTATAGAGGAACTATGGCTCATGTAGCAAAATGCCAAAAATAGCCTTAACCATCTAAGGTCTGCCTCACATTTCCACCTCACTGGAGATGTCCCCTCAGGTTGATAATTAGTCCAGCTTCCATGTCAGGCATGTCGGAAAAGCATGATATCCGAGTGATTTTAGGATCATATGAGGAGGCATCTGTCAGTAAGACTGGAAGGGTCATTTGCAGCATTCCACTCTGAAAGCTGCGTGATGTCAATAAGGTTACGGATAATGCACTACAGAAAAACAATCTGTGCCCTATTGCAATACCACCATTGCTCTAAGTTATAGTTACCTGCAACTTGAGCTGTGCACTTCGCACAATATTGAATAAGTACTTATAAGCCGTCCAATCATATCGTTGAGGTGTGTCCTTTTCAACTAATCCCCACCAAACATCCACCATAACACCATCAACATTAAGCGACTTCAGTACCCGTAAATCATGAATTAACCGCTCAGGCTCCACAACTCTGTTATCATGGTTGACAATTCCTAGCTGCATGATAACACCATACATTATGGCTGGAAATGCAACCAAACTCCATATTAAGACTATGACTACGATGTTATTCAAAATCATTATGTTACGACCAAAATAAAAGGAGGACAACGTAAAGCACATAAGTTCATTTCAAAAACCATATTTCATGCAGTACATGACAATTGCACCCTTACAATATGGACATGGCCAATAAATTATTCGAAATTGATACATAATCATCCAGTCTATGCATCTGCCTAATTATTCACCAGTGCTTAATCCATTCAGTACACCAGTTTTTCCAGTTTAAAATAGACTATGAAAAAGTCATTGAGTTGCCTCAGAATCCACGATTACCATTAATATGAGATCATCAACTTCCCACTAAATTGGACATGCAAAAATTATGAAACAACTTATCTGGAATTGATTGAAGATACTCACAGGAAGCATAACATAAATCGGAACATATCCTGTGTCTGCAAAATTGCGTTCAGGCTCCTGAAAGTCATGGTCCACCTGCACAAAATAAATCCTAATGAGGTCACTCTTCCTTTCCATATTTGATATAGTAAGGCTACATCCACCAGCATGTTCTAAGATAACAAGTGTCAATATAAATGCACATAAGAGGAAGGAAATACTAGAGAGGATCAACCCTGCTTTGAGACAAAGATTTTAGCCTAGGTTTGCTACAATAGAATAGGGGCCAAAAGCTTTACCAAGAAGCTTTCACCCCGTCCTTCCATATCTCTTAGCTTGCCCCATGACAAATACAGGAGGGTGATTAGTTGGGAACCAAAAGGTCACATGTTAATGATAAAGAAAAATAGAGAAAAGCATAAGTGCTGCTAGATATCACTGCAGTTATTAATCAATAGGAGGGAATATATTTAAAGTAAAAGTGAGTAGTCCAAAGAGAAGAACACAACTTAAACCAATTGAGTTGTTGTCCATGCTCATCTCAATCTCCCCACTAATCATTTTAAATTGCCCAAACTTATCTATGTCAATGTCACACCTGAGAAAGAGCAGGTAGTCCGTTCTGTGTCTAAATACAAATCCTACATGCAATTATTAAAAAGAGCCAGAAATAAATTAAATAACAATTTGATGATCAATTACCTGGCCATGAACATCAGCTTCGAGGGGGTTGTCCATGCCTATTACTGAACCCCGAATTTGTCTCGTGAGTCCTAAATTATTAAATGAGGCATGCCGTCCATAAGGCCTACTTAACTTGCAAGATTTAGTGATATCCTTGACAGCTGATTTTGGAGCTTTTAACTTTGTATCAGGACAGAAGGTTGACCAATTAACATCAGGAGTAGTTACATTTCGCATTCCAATGGGGAATGAATGCCCCATAAGATGGCATGGTACTGATGCTGCCATTCTTGTATCTGCAACCGAAACCTAAAACAATAAAGCAACAATGTAGATTCAGCCTTGCCTCAACACATACTATTCGTAAAGTTTGAGATGAAACTGGAGAATGCTACACAATGTGAAGTTAAGAATTTTTTTTTTTTCCTATGGAAGAAAGAAAGTGTAGACTCACATGCTGCTGCTGCTGCTGTTGCTGCTGCTGCTGCTGCTGTGCAAGAGATTGTTGTTGTGGGGATTGAATGGTGGAAACCATAGCATTGGCACCTCCTCTCGAAGAAATGGGAGTGCTGCTGCTACTGCGCGGGGCATTACTAGTGTTAGGATTACTTCGATAAGTTGTCCCATCCTGATCAACTGTCCATCCAGCCTCTCTAGCCAGCGCCCTAAGAACATCATTAATATCAGCCCGCATAGGCAAGCTGTAGTTACCATGTTTCCTTAATCCTGCTAGTATCCGCCCTGTTACTGCCCTTCTATATCTTTCCCGCATTTTTGTTCGTTCTTTTTCCTTTTCAGATTTTCGGCGATCCCTCTCTCTCTGTGTTAACTGCCCATCTCCTGATTCAAGGGGGTCCATGGCTACGTGATGCCCGTTGTCTCCGGCCACTTCTGCAGCAGCAATGTGCGCCAATACATGCCGAGTTGTGGCCGTGTCTCCGCTGCTACAGGGACCTCCGCTGCAGACCCCTGCTTCGTCTACATCCACCTCCACATCCATAGCTGAGTCTCCATTGTCAGAATCCATGCTGCTGCTGTGGCTTGGAGTATTCCATCTGCCGGATTTAAACCCTCGGAATTAAAACTGTCCTCAACTTTCTAGCCATCTCTGCTCTGCCAATCTTCTTAATCCTGGGAGAAAAATGGCCTTCCTTTTCCGATATAGCAAGCCTCTTAGCATTTGAAAAATATCAAAAATTCATCTGACGAACCCATGCCGGAGCTCCAGGATCTGTCAATTCTCGTGCTTCCTATCAAGCCAGCCCGTTCCTGATAAAATGCAGCATCCACCTGAAACATTTATTCGTGGCATTACAAAAGCGACCCTGCTCCCCATATAAACTTGCAAACCCTAAAGAGGGACTGTTACAGAGGCCCAAAAGTTTAGCAGCTGCATGGGAAGCTTGAAATCTAGTCCAAAAAAAAAAAGAATTCTGCTTCTTAACAGGATGGAAGCGCCCAAGTTGGGCAGATCTCGCTCTTCATACCTGATCAGAATGACCCAACTGAGCAGTCCAAGAAGGAAGAGTAATTGTACATGTACGACCTTGAAGCTGGCTGATAACGGGAGACTTTTTTTTTATTGTGGTTGATAACCGGTGTATGACATCTACTTCCAATGTAGTGGCGTGGCGCATGAATTTGCAACCAAAAAATTAGAAAAAAATTCCTATGAAATCAAAAAATTCTCAAGCACTTTTTTTGTGGTTTAGTGGCAGTCCATTCGGCTAGATTTTACGCAAGGATGCCATAAAGGTACACTCTAGGCAATTTCACTGTGTTTTACTCTGCCATTATAAACGACAATAATGGCCTACTCTTTCCTACCCGATAATAAACAGCCATGATATGGAGAATTTGCGAGCTTTTGCTCCCAATTCTGGCCTCTAACGCTGGTCCTGGATGCAACTCCTCCTGCACAACTATGATGTACCCAAGTATTGGAAAGCCCACGGACATTGATGTTGCTCACTCAAGAGAAATTATGTTGGTGCATATTTGCTTGAGGAGCATGTAAAAAAGGATCCATGTTGCAATAAGCCACAACTATGATGTACCCAAGTATTGGAAAGCCCACGGACATTGATGTTGCTCACTCAAGAGAAATTATGTTGGTGCATATTTGCTTGAGGAGCATGTAAAAAAGGATCCATGTTGCAATAAGCGACAATCTGTTTATCACCATGGCCTAAACTATAACCAAAACAATTATTTCAATGTTGGCGTTTTCGAGTGTGGCTTGAAGAAGTTATTGTTGATGGTGTTTCAGAACCCAATGCAACGATCCTTGCTAAAACAGACAAAGGAGGACATTCGTATGTCGAAAGTCTTTTATGGTTTGAATACCATGCTTTTTATGGTAACTATTTGTAATTGAGATGCTAGTGGTTTAATGATTTTCTTTCCTTATTGTAGATGTGCTCAGTTGGTGCTATTTAAGGGTCATGATGAAATAGGATTTGTGTGGTAAGAGCCCGATCTGTACATGATGGTGATGAAATTTGTCCCTTTAAAATGTTATTTACCTTAAATGTTCAGGTATACTAGTTATAATAGTTGGAAGGAGAACTGATTACCAATCCATATGCTGTTGTTGTGTTTTTCTGGGAGAAATTGCATTGTCAAGTATATTAAGCTTATTCGATGTTTTCTTCTCACTAATGTCAATTATGGACTTCACTTGTAGTTTTGAGTTTGCGTGTATCTTGAAATTTGAAGTGTTCATTTTGCAAGTGCGCATTAAAGGGTCTGTGACAAAGGTTTCTGAAAAGGAGTATTCAATATTTTCAAAGTCGCGCGATAGGAAGTTAAATTGGAGTTTTGTGAAACGGTGTAGAAGCTTTTGAGGTCTGCTAAGGCGGAAGTACTGCACCAGGGGGAACCTTTTGACATTTTCCTTATCGGGAGGGGTATTAGGCAAGGGTGCCCTCTGGCGTCGTTCCTGTTTACTATTGTGGCAGAGGGCCTCTCGCAGCTTCTCCGTTCTGCTCTAGATGACTTTGTTGTGCAGGGGCTGTGTATGGCTATGGGTCATATATTGTGTGTAATCAGTTTGCGGATGATAGCTTCCTGCTTTTGGAAGCTTCTGAAGCCAATCTTGATAGGAATAAGCAACTCCTAGATCTTTATTCATTGGCTTCGGGTTGCTTGCTGAACTGGCGAAAGTGTAGTGCCATGTGGGCCTTGGACACCCCTCCTCCAGCATGTGTTCAGGCCCATCCCTGGACACTTGTTCCACCTCATACAGTCACTAAACTTCTGGGTATGCCATTTGATATAGAGGTTGTTAATGCACAAGCTTGGGACCAGACCATTCTAGATCTTCAGAAGCATCTCCCCTGGTGGAGAGGTGCTCCACTTTCAATGGCTGGGCGTATACAGGGGGCTAAGCATGTCCTCAACAACACTCATGTTTATGTCACTTCTGCGTTGCTAGCCCCAGCTTCAAAGTTCAAAGAGATAGTGGCCACAATACTTTTTTTTTTTTTTTTTTTTTTTTTTAGAACTTTCACAATACATAATTTTGTCTGGGGTGGCAACGAGTCTGGAGCAGTGGTCAAAGTGGCTAGGAAAAAGTGCATAGTTCTAAGAAAGATGGTGGTCTGGGGACGATGGACCTATCGCTTCATAGTAAGATCCTAATCTCAAAGTTCATGTGGAGAATTCTTTTGGGTCACACACAGTCTTCTGGGATGCGCTTGATAGTCTAGGCTCTTGAGCATTCACGTCCTTTTGGCAAGCCCTCCCGTGCCCCTGTCCTGCCTTGGGCTTTGTTCTATCCTTTGAAGTCATTTCCTTGTGCTTCCCCCTTCCTTCACGGACTTCTTAAAACGTGGAAAGCTGTTAATTCATTGGCTTCTCTGCATCCTTCAAACACCTCACATTCCTCCTCTCCCTTCCTTTGGGTGCCCTTACCGAACGCGCCTCCACTTGTCTCCACCATGCATCCTAAAACTCAGCGTAGATGGTAGTGTGCGGGTATCTATCTGGTGCAGGAGTGATATTCTAATGGACGCCTCCGTTCGTGGCAAGAGTTCAAAGACACTTTCAGATTGACTGAGCGAGATTATGGCATATGGGAAGCTGTGGCTGATAACATCCCTTTGTGGCCCAACCTCCGAGAATGAACGTGCCTGGGGTTTTGTAGCGGATATTTTGTAGGAAAAGAATTTTGTTCAGACTTGCTACAGACTTATTCTCACCACGCAGCCCCCTTTGCCTCCTTCAGTGCACTGGCAATTAAGAGTTCTGGAAGCCCAGCATGCACCGGTATGGTCCAGAGTGTGGGACAAGAACATTATTTTAAAACATTCATGTCTTCTCTGGCAAATTGTGCATAGGGTAGTGAGGACTAGTGCCCGAGTTCACTCATTCAGAGTCATCTTTGTCCAATTTGTAAACTTGCTCCCGAAATAATAGAGCATTGTTTCGTGCTCTGTGGCGACCTCAGCCACATTTGGTCCACTGTACAGGCCTCTTTTTGGACCCACCTCACAAGTCAATAGGTTCAGCTGGGCATTCACCCTGCTAGATGACCCCGCTTCAAGAAGTGGACGTTCAACATTTGCAGGGCGCTAGTCTGTTGTGAGGTTTGGAAACGCAGGTGCCATGTCGTCTTTAGAGGTTTGTATACTCCTGTTGCTAGCCTCTACCAAGAGATTAAATCTCGTCTTCATCACCAATTTCTGATTTCGAAGTTGCATCCGGATGTTAGGGATGAGATTTGGGGCTACCTCCACCTACCTTGACGTCCCATTGTACTAGTTTGATGACGAGTGTCGCGAGATGAAGCGCCAACTCCGTCACGTCACTAGGCCCGCCGAGCGCCCCTAGACTATCTCTCGGTACCGCCGATTCTTCAAGAGCAAGAATGCCATGTATCTGGCAGAGCGGCAAAACAAAATGTTTTACCTCCTGGACCGTCACCTCAGGAGCTTCTGGAGAGAGGTGCTCAGGAGGACATGGCAGCCTCAGGGAGACATCAGTGCTGAGCAGTGGATTCAGTACCTGCAACAGCTGTATGATCCCCTGGGCAGAGAGGCACCAGTGCCCTCACAGACCGGGTTGCCCTTGACAATCACGGAGGACGACATAATAATGGGCCTCCAGCGCCTCGCCAACAGAAAGGCAGCAGATCTCAATGGCATGCAAGCAGAGCTCTTCAAGTGGGTCGGGCCGGGGATTGTGCCTGTGTTAGCAGCAATGTTCAACAGCGCACTGCGAGAAGGCCTCCCACCACAATGGACCTGTAGCAGAGTTGTGCCCATATACAAGACTCACTACTAGAGAACGACATATTAACGACGTCGATTTACGACGTATAGCCAACGTCGACGTCGCAAAATGATCGTGCGTCGCAATGACGTCGCTAAGATTCTTTCACCACGTCGCGCATATAGTGGCGTGGCGCATGAATTTGCAACCAAAAAATTAGCAAAAAAATTCCTATCAAATCAAAAAATTCTCAAGCACTTTTTTGTGGTTTAGTGGCAGCCCATTGGGCTTTTATGCAAGGATGCCATAAAGGTACACTCTAGGCAATTTCACTGTGTTTAGCCCTGCCATTATAAACGATAATAATGGCCTACCATTTCCTTAAGTTTTTGGGTTGCCCAAAAGGCAAGCCTTTACTTAGGTGTTGGGCTGGAGGAATATTTTGGTTTGTACCCTCCGATGTACCAATCGGACATTTTATAGGATTTGCCACTCTGTATTAGTCAACGTGAAGGAATTGGGTTGGGCTCCATCGATGTGAGTCGTCTTGCCACAGTCAGAAAGTGTTGTTGTTGTTGCTGCTGCTGCCACAGCCATGGTATGGAGGATTTTCGAGCTTTTGCTTCCAATTCTTGCCTCTAACGCTGGTCCTAGATGCAACTCCTCCTGCACAACTATGATGTCTCCAAGTATTGGAAAACCCACGGACATTGATGTTGCTCACTTAGGAAAAATTATGTTGTTGCATATTTGCTTGAGGAGCATGAAGGAATTGGTATTCAATAAGATGTTCCCAGATGAATTGTTTGAGAAATGGGAGTCATAGATTCTGCAGGAAGCTTCATGCAATCATTAACATGTGGCAAAATGAGATTGACACCCTTTCTCCTTCAATCCTAATAGTGCTTTTTAGTGTCAGATTTAAATTTCTAGCAATAGCCGTACTCTGTATCAATTATTCCTGGCAGCCTGTCACATCCTCTGCTCTGCCCCAAATGGCCCCTTGTATCCAAATCAACGAATCAACTCCCATCTCCTTGGGCAACCTTGACAACGGTATGGAGAACTATTTGTCTCCTTCTAGCTCCAAGACTTGGGACGTGCCTGTTATCAACCCGCAAGATTCGAACAAGAGCATGTTAACTAATTTGGGATGGGTGCAAGAGCTCGAGAACATCAAAGAGCAATTCAATCTAAACCAAAATCTAACCAGAGGTAAACAAATTTCTTTAAAGTTTGATTCCTTCATGAACAGATTGTGCATGCTTGAAAAAAACGCCTTGATTGGATGGTCGGAAATAGAAAACATCAATTTGGAGCTGGTTGCTAGACAAATTTTCTCTATGGATTCTAACATGCAAATCTGCAGCTGCTTTTGGCTAAAACGCTCGTACTTTCTGCTTGAATTCCATAGTGAAAACTCGGCCAATTTCATGCTTACAAAAGGCTTCATAATTTTTCAAGGATTCCAGATAAAATTTCAGAAATAGGATTACCATTTTGACACTGCCAAACCAGCTTCTTTACCGTACGTAGCATCCATTATCCCGGCCGAACTGAGCTCAGTATACTGGAATACTGAATGCTTTCAGACCCTCTTCAATTCCATTGGTGCTTACATCTCTGCTGACTTTAAACCTCATCCCCCCCTCGCCCGCCCCCCCCCCCCCCCCCCCCCCCCCCCGGGTCTTTGTCCAAATGGATCTCCTCAAGCCTCTGCCATTAGAGATCACTTTTGTGGATCTGTTTGGAAAGGAACTGTCAATCCCATTGAGATGGAGTGGTATACCACCCAAATGTGGGAGATGTGGTATCAGATTACATGGAGGGATGAGATGTAGGCCAAATCTTGCTCAATAAGAGGGTGATGAGGCTCTATTTGATCCTCAATACATAACAAGAGATCTACTAACTCAAAGCTTGACAGAAGATCGTGGAACAGAACTGGTAGTTCTAGAAGAATTGAAAGGAAAAAGATCCAACATGACAGAATTATACAAGCAAACAAGGAGTTGGAAGAGTCAAGGAGGCAATCCAGTAACATACTCAAGCAAAGATGGGAAAGTACTATGGTAATGTCAAAGTTCTGAAGAAAGGTGTGCAGATTATGGAGAAGGGAAAAGAGAGTTGCTCTCCTGAGGAATTAGTAAGTGCTGAAGATCAGAATATGCTTTCAAACAGGCAGTCTGTTCACAAAAAGAGGGAAGTCACTTTCAAAGATAGAGATTATGTAGCAGAATTCAATAAGCATAGCCCGACAACTAACTTGTACCTGAAGTCTGCTCCTTCTCCTTTGGTAGATAAAATTAATAAACAAACTTTGCTGCCACACCACAGCTTAGGGAAATTTATTAGGTGATAAATCTTAGGTTGAAGTTGGATACCCATAAGGCCAACAAAAATCAAGTTCAGATGAGCATGAAAACTCATGCTCAGATTCAGGCACAGATGAAGACAGCTTGAGTGATTATGGAGACATCAACCCCTATCATGTTATCCAAGATAACTCGGATGAAGATTGTAGACTAGAATTGGTGAATAGGGATAAAAATTTTAATTCATCAATAATTGGAAGTACAATACAGGAAAAAGTCAATGGTAACTGCACAGTCAAACTCATGGCTGAAGACAACTGTAAGAATTTCAAAAACTGTTACATAGATGGAAACAATGAAGGAAATGAAAGAGACCAGGTGATTGAATATGTTCCAGACAGTCAGGATCAGCAACCTTATGAGCAGTACCTGGACACTCTCATTTAGAACTGTAACGAAAAGAGAGATCAATATGAAGTAGTCCAGATCACACTGAATGGTTCTAATTTACCTCAGAACTTGAAGCCAACCACCCCCACTTCACCTCCTGCTTTTGGCCCTTCCAGTTCACATGCCATGCTATCTACCACATCTTTTCTTGGTCCAAGTTTCACTCACAACCATGTTACTCATGTTGACTTCAATGCTACAATAACAAGTCATGCTGCCACAAAGACCTCTTTAACTGAATACGAGAGAAGCTATAAAGTAATGGATAAAATTGTAGAAGAAGCTATGGTTGAGTATTTTGATAAAGAAAAAAGTGAAAACAAATAGTAGAACTCAACTGGTTGCCCAGTCAAATGCCCCTACAGGTTTGGAGTCTAGTAGTCAAAGTCAAGGTGAGGAGCAACGTTCAACTCAGCAAGGAGACAACAATCGAAATCTGGTTAGTACCATCTGTCTTTCTCTAGTAGCAGATTGTATACCTGTTTCTCAATTGCACAAATATAGCAAATTGCTCTATCCTCCAAATAAAGATGATACCAGGGAAAATGCCTCTATAGACTGCCACCATGGAAACTAGTCTGATACCCCTGAAGTTATCCCAGAGACTCCTCCTTCTGGTATAAACTCTTGTGTCTCTTCTCCTAGTGCTATGGACTCAGAAAAGTGGAAGAATAAAGCCAGGAAAAATGTAGTTTTATAGAAGAGAACCATCATAGCACCCCTATCAATGTTGACTATAATGGACCTGCTAAGAATACTAGAAGTAAAGGTGACCTCTTAGCTGAATCTCTGAACAAAAACACTCTCCAATGAAATTGATCTCTTAGAATCTTAGAGGCATTAAAGGCCCGATTAAAATAAGAAGGTTTGTGGCCAGTGTGAGGCAATACAAAGCTGACCTTATCCTAATCCAGGAGCATCACCTCCCCTCCTTTGAAGCCAATAATTTAGCCACTTGGATCAAGAGTGGTGCCAGTTCCTCTATCATCCAAGCTAATGGTACCAAAGGGGGTCTGGCCATCATTTGATTTAATCTCAATGTGGTGGAAAGTTTTAATAGCCCGAAATTCTAGATGGCAATATATTGTCTTTAAACATACAAATCACAAAGTTGGAGTCATAAATGTATATGCTTACACTGATCCTAGTGAGAGGCAGGGTTTATGGGAAAATATTAGAGATGTTATCTCTTAGAAATCTCAAGTTGACTGGGTAATGGCAGGAGACTTTAACAATACTCCCCAATGGGACATGAAGCTTGGGAATAAAATCAACATGTCTCTTGCTGAAAGAGTTTCTTGGAATAGACTTCTGGCCAATTCCATGTTTTACTATGTGCCTAGCTCCAATATTAAGTACTCTTGGTCAAACAAGAGGAAGGGGAAAGATAGGACCTTCTATAATTTGGACAGGGTATACATTGCAAATTGTGCCTCTACTGATCTTTTAGACAACTATATTGTCACAGGTGATGAAGGGGCTACCTTATCTGATCACCAGCCTATCATCATCGAGTTCAAGAAGCTTGCTCTTTATAGGATTCAAACTAAGACTGCTTTTAAATTCAATTCCTCTCTTCTATCCAATGCTAAATTCTGCAAAGAGTTTAGAGAGTTTTATTCTAGCCAGCCATGTATCCCTAACCATCAATCTATGGTTCTTTTTTACTCCAAACTCAAGAAAGCTAAAGGGTGGATCAAATCTTGGAGTTTAAATGCTAAAAAGTTGAGGGACCAAGTCAAGTTGGAGCTCTTTGAACAAATCAAGACTGTCAGATAGCTTCTTGTAGATGATCCTAGTAATGTCTCTCATCATGGGGAAGAGAATAGGCTTGAGATCCAAAAAAGGAATCTGGAGGAGCATTGTGCTAAAGGCTTAGCCTTGAAAGCCAAGACTACCTATGCCAAGGAGCTGGATAATCCCTCTTCTGCTTTCTTTTATAAGAAGGCCAAGCAGAGACTTCTTAATAATGCTATTAGTCAAGTAGAGAACACCTCTGGAAACATCATTACTGATGAAGATTCTGTAAGGGATTATTTCTTACACAATTACAGAAATCTTTTTGCAGAAGAGCTGAATAAGGATGACATGATTGATGCACAATTCCATATTTTTCGCTCCATTCAACACTCCCAAACCATGTCTGACCAGGTTCTCGACTGTCCAAGTGAGAATGAGATTTTTAGGACCTTATCTAGAATGAAACATGGCAAGGCTCCAGGCCCTGATGGGTTTCCTCCAGAATTCTACATATATTTGGGATTTATTCAAACATGACCTATGCACCTTTGTTAAGGGTTATTGGTATGCCAGGATTTTGCCTCCTGCTTATTCCTCTAGCATGATTTCCTTGATTCCAAAAAAGAGTAAGCCTGCTACTATCCATGACTGGAGGTCCATCTCTTTGACCAACACCACATACAAGTTAGTGGCCAAAATCATTACAGAAAGAATTAAGAGCCACCTTCAGCAAACAATCTCCAACTGCCAATCTGCCTTTCTTCCTAAGAGATTCATTTTGGACAATTACATTGCTGCTAATGAAGCCCTCCACTGGAATAAGCTCTCTAAGAAGAATTGTCTCTTGCTGAAACTTGATTTTAAGAGAGCCTATGATTCTATTGACTGGAACTTCTTTGAACATGCAATTAATTGCATAGGGATTCACCCCTATTCAAAGAATTATGGGTTTGAATGCTAATGCTTACTCTGCCATCACCATCAATTGTAGCCCTATTGAGTTCTTTCCCATTCATAAGGGTGTGAGGCAAGGGTGTCCCCTTGCCCCATATCTTTTCCTTACAGTTGCTGAAATCCTTACTAGGCTGCTCCTTTGCCTTCAAACGGAAAATTTGATAGCTGGCTTGTAGATGCCTGGAACAAACAAGCAGCTTACAGTTCTCCAGTATGCAGATGATACATTTGTCATGTTGAAAGCTTAAAATAGAGTCCTAGATAGCTTCTTTGAGTGCATTGATCCTTTTGGTAAAGCCTCAGGGGTCATCCTTAACTTTGAGAAGTGTTCTATTATGTAGGATGAACCTTCAGAAGATATCAACACTAGAGGGATTAAAATTGTTCAATTCATTGAGTGTATCACCTTACTGGGTCTTCCTATTTCCTGCAACACTAATGTCAAGGGATCTTGGGATGGCATTATTAATAGGATAAGGAAAAAAGTCAGTGGAATTAGCAAGTATCTGTCTAGGGCTGGCAGGGTCATAGTAGCCAATTCCATCCTTGCTAGCACCCACATCTATTTCTCGTATGTCCTCATTGCTGACAAGAAATCCTACCGTCTAATTGAGAAATGTCTAAGAGACTTCATCTGGGGTGGGATGCATTGTCTTCAATGGAAGGAATTAACTCATGATAGGGATCTTGGTGGATTAGGATGCAAATCTCTATTTAAACAAGCTCAAGCTCTTGGAGCTAAGTTCATCTGGAAGGCAATCCAGGGGTATAACTCACATGCTATGGAGTTCATTAGATTCTGGCTTCATAAATCCCAACCTCTTGGTAAGATCAATTATCAACACTCCACACCTGACTCATTTTTCTACCCTTTCAAGTCAGAGAAAAATACCTCTAACCTTATGAGGAATATCCTTGCTGCTTGGAATACTGCTGCAGAGGCTTTTGAGCATGTTCCTCTTTCAGATGAGTGTGGTAACTTCTTGATTTTATGGTCTCCCATCCTAGCTAAGAATGGGCATTCATGTCTTGCTGAGGAGCATCCCAAGATCTATAGGAAGTGGGACAACGCTGGCGTGTCTATCATTGCAGACATCTGGCACAGACAGAGGTGGAGATCTTGGGAAGAGCTGAAAGATCTGGGTTTGAATTCTATAACTGACAAGTTAATCTACAAGCATCTGATGTCTAGTCTTAGATGTATTACCAATTGTTCGATCTCTAATGATCTTAACTGGACTCTGGAAAACAAGGAGTACAAGGTGTCTAAAATCTATAGGCGATTTCTGACCCTAAATCTGATAGGATCCCCTCCAGGTGGAACAATGCAACCAATGTCTTTATCAAAATGCTAAGGAATTGCTGGAAAACTTACTGTCAACCAAAAATCCAGTTGATGACTTGGCTTACACTTCATAAGACTATTCCATCTAAGTGCTACATCAAGAAGAGGATTCATAGTAATAACTTGGCATCAACTGCGACATCTGCAAGGAGGTTCCAGAATCTGTTGAACACATATTCTCTTGTACGAGATTGATCCCTTTTTGGAACTGGCTTCATAATTTATCTATTTCTGCTGGCTACAGAATTGTCTTTCAAAACTCTATTCCTCAGTTTCTTGTTGGTACCAACACCTTTATGAATTCCTTAAAACAAATTGCTATATGGTGCATTTGAAAATTTAGGAATGCTATCTCTATTAGAAGAAGGAATATGGGAATTTCAAGTTTAAGATTGTTGTTCTTGATGGAGTTGACTGCTGCAGCTATGTGTCATAAGTCCAAGAAAAAAGATGCTTTTGACAAAAAAATGGCTTGCATTTGCAATTTATTGGATCCTCATGCTTTTTCAAAGTCAATCTTGCCAATTTTTTACCTAATGACTTTCTGGCTGAGCATATTGACAGGATGCTCATTGGCCACCCTGAAATTGAGGATTTATCTACAGAGGAGGCTTGGATCAGACTGAATAGGATGGGTTTGAACCTGCCTCCTAGGAACTTAGGTCCTCCTTTTTTTTTTTTTTTTTTGAAGGAACGAGAGACTTTTTTCATTAATTAAAGAAAACCATACAAAAAAGTTGAGAAGTCTTCATAACAGACTTGACAACTGAATATCCAGTATTTTGAAATGAGAAAGATGTGGTAGGACCAAATTCAAGACAGTAAAAACAGTTTAATGGCAGCAGAAAAACTGATGAAGGTAAAAATTTTGCAGCTTCATGTATCAGCAACTTTTCCACCCAGATGGTCTTCTTGAAAGTCAGCTACAGTTGAAATTTTGAGATAGCTTGATTTGACTTAAAACAGCAGCAAGGATGGAAACAAAATTCTCGTATCAGAGATGATGATAAACCAGGCTCCCAACCAAAATTGTGAGTCTTTAGAAGAACTCACTGTCACCAAAGCAATCTGCATCTTAGCTAAACCCTGCAGAAAAGACCAAGTCAAAAAATCCATCAAGAGGCAATGGTGTCAATTGGATCAGTAGGAATAGTAGGAATTTTATGATCATGAGGATTGCAGGAGAAAAAGAGCTGGTTGAAAGTGGCATGGAATTTGGAAAGAGTGTTGTAAGTGTATGTTTCTGCTGTCCAAAGATGATCTCTGATCCGAGTGTAGAAGTTCATCTGAACAGCCATACTTGCTATCAGCCCACCATAAACATCAGCAATGCCCCTGTGAGAATAATACATCTCCTTGTATTTCAGGAACTCTCTATCTGTGAACTCCTTGTGATGTTTGTTGATAAAGTGCCACATATAGTACATTTGCATAACTTCCCTAGAATAAACCTTTGACCATTTCCCCTATCTTTCATCTGCTTGCCTATGAATGCTGTGCAACTCCCTGATGCTCAAGTGTGTATGGGGAGGCCATCTAACTCCATGCTCGAAGGGTCTTTCACCATTTAGTGCAACTTCTGCCCAAAAAGAAGGGATATCACTGATATCATAAAAGTGATTGCCCATAATACCTTTCACATTTGTCATGTATCCTGGGAAAAATTTTTCAGTTAGAACTTGTGAAAGAAATTTTAGAGACAAACAAATTATGGTACCCCACAAATTTACCAAGCTGATCCCAAGACATGTCATAGTTGTCAGCCAGAAGGTTTTTGTGTGCAGAGGCACATAATTCTAAATCATACTTAACATGAATTTTAATCCAGGTCAAGGAAAGTCTTTTGTGACCATAAATACATCTGTTTCTAGATTTCCATATATTCCACAAAGTAATAAAAGCAATAGTGTTCTTGAAGGGATCATTACTTTGAATGAAGTTAATAATGGAGGATTTATCAAACAGACCAAAATGGAAATCAAACCATCTCCAGAAGGGGCCAAGTTTGGAGCAAAAAAATATATGTGACATATCCTCCACCTGGTTGCAATTTAGAGGACAAGCAGAAGAGAGGCTCGGGTCTCTCCTAGCATAAAGATCCAGAGAGGGAACACTGCCATTAGCAATGAGCCAAATAAAGTAAGAAATCTTTTTAGAAGTGTAGGAATTCCAGACATTTTGAAAGAGAGATTTGACATTGGCCAAATCCAAATTCCAGAAGGCTGCAGATTTAGAGTTCCCTGTCATAATGTTAAGGTGTTCATATACTTTTTTAACCTTATAATGAGCTCTTTTGTTCAAGAACCAATCAATATTACTCTCTTGAGGCATCTCCAAACGTCTGTCCCCTATAATGCCTTTAATATGACAGAAGATTTTTTTGTCAGAAGAAGTACCTCCCACCTTTCTTTTGAG
>JAANSK020290157.1:0-10510 GCA_011763485.2 Isoetes engelmannii
ATCATTTTGGGGTTTGGGGGGGGGGGGGGTTGTTGTGTGAGATCATCAAAAAGTAAGTCGTCATCAAGGAGTAAGTCGTCACTATAAATCCAAATTTGAATTAAACAAATAAGCCCATGTGCAGTTAGGCGCAGTAATCTCACAATTCAAAGAGCTTGTGTGCAATTAATCATTTTAAGTTTTGCATACGATCGATTTGTTTTAAAAACATTAAGTTGGCCAATGGTACCTTGCGGGTAAAATTAGAGTGCAAGAGAGTTTAAGGTATAGTTAGTTAATTAGTTAGTAGTTTTAGCGTCATACCACTTGGTAGCATCCTTTAGGACATATAAAGATTCATCTCAAAAGACACATTCAATGATTTTCATTCTTAACACACACTACACATAATAAGACTTGCATCCACTCATTATTCCGCCTGATTGTAGCATCCCTTAAGACGTATGACAATTCATTCTAAAAACACACATTCACTGGTCTTAATTCTCAACACACATTACACACATAATGAGACTTGCATTCATCCACTGCTCCAAGCACATGTAGCACGTGGTGAGACTTGCGTTCACCCAATTCTCCACTTGACGGTAGCCAGCACATAACACGTAGCAAGACTTGCATTCACCCACAACTCCACTTGACGGTAGCCAGCACATAACACGTAGCGAGATTTGCATTCGCCCACAGCTCCACTTGACGATAGCCATCACATAACATGTAGCGAGACTTGCATTCACCCAAAGCTCCACTTGACGGTAGCAAGCACATAACACGTAGCGAGACTTGCATTCACCCACTGCTCCACTTGACGGTAGCCAACACATAACAAATAGTGAGATTTGCATTCGCCCACTCCATTTGACGGAGATTTGCATTCACCCACTCCATTTGACGGTAGCTAACACATAACCGAGCAACCGAGCAATGTAATGTGGTGTGCGGTCTTATGTCCAGTTGGATGCTGCCTAGTGGCGTGACATTAAAACTACTATCTACACCGTAGTGAGACTTGCATTCACCCACTGCTTCAGGGGAGCGAGGGAACACCCGAACCTCCAAGAACACGAAAAGCAACCGGCCTATAGTTTAGGAGTCTATGTTGTTAGCAAACAACTATTGTTTATTTTCTTATTCAACTTTATTTATTTATTAAAGGTAAAAAAAGGTCCTTTTTATCTGGTGATGGAAGAAATGATATGTCCAAGAGATTGCTGATGGAAGAAATCGTGCGCAGTGGCGGCGCGGAATGGCCGACTGCCCCATCCAAGGGTCACAGAGGCATGCAACAATGTTAGAATACTATCTCCCAGGTTGGAGCTCTTCTAGGAGACAGGGAATATGCTGTTGCTGTTGGGCCATACCCTTCATTCATAAAAAAACAACTTCTGCCTGCATTTCATATTCCCAATGCACTCAGAAGCTCAGACAGCCCCAGAAATCAACCATAAATTATCACCCTCAAATATCTATCCCTACACACAAATAGGTAGCAAAGGACAAACGATCTTGTCCTTCTAAGAAACCACCAACTAAATTTTGCCATTAATCAATCATATAAGAAAAATGGATCAATCATATAACAAATACAGTGGGAGGACAAGACATATGGAATAATACAAGAATTCACAGCAGTTCCAAGGAGAATTTCAGGCCTTAGGCATCTCAACGTGTCTGGATTTTATATATAATAATGCATGTGATGAACATGAATTGCTAGTACAGAGGTCCAACCTAGATGCTTCCTTGTAAAGTAATGCTGCAAAAAGGCTGCAAAGAGTTGATACCAAGATCTGGCCAGCAATTTAATAACAAGAAACAAGATTTTGTACCAAATTGCTCTGCCAGATTCTGAGGTACACACAATTCTTGAGGTAGAAAAGGCATTGCATTGCAATTGGAGTTGGAAGATTACAAGAGATAGAGATAAGCAGTTAAGGCTGAGTCTTTTCAGCTTTGTCTAGCTAGAGTTAGGTGCCTTTGTCTTCAACAAAGTAGTAAATAATAGACCTGTGTGATGGTGGTTATGAAGAAGCTACAAGTTGGAGCGGTTGCTTTGCAACAGGCAAAACTGGAACCCACATGAAACAATCATGCAGGTTGGATTATGCAAAGGAGATAGCATCATATAATCATGGGGATTCAATATGCACCATCACATAATGCCGCCGACACTTTTCGACATGCAATTGGGGAGATGTCTGTCAAGCAGGATCACTGGCAACCAATTTGACAGAAACAAGAGATGTTTCTTCATCAGAGAGGCCAAGAAGTTCAATGCACTTTTGGCCCTGAGCAGCAGAGGTCAATTGTTGAGCTCTAAAGGCTTGGAGGCTCCAGCTGGTCTTCATGAGGACACAAAGCATGAGGATGGCACAAGTGATCTGGGCAGCAAGGAGGCCAAACCAGAGACCAACAAAGCCAACATTGAGAAGAAAACCTAAAGCCATGGCTACAGGCATACCAACAAAGTAAAAGCTACCAAGGTTGATATTAGCACCCATGGCAGGCCTGGCAGAGCCTCTCAGAACACCACAGCCTGTGGTTTGAGGGCAGTTTCCAAGCTCACACATGCCAACCACAGGCATGGCAGCTGCCACAAGGCCTAAAATGGTAGCATCTGTGGTAAACATTGAACCCCATTTATGCCTCATTGTAGTTGTAAAAGTCATGGCTCCAAAACCCATCACTCCAGCCAAAACCATGGCCACCATGGCTGAGAATCTTGCCCTTGCTGGCCTCCCTGCACCTAGCTCATTTGCTACCCTTGCTGACACTGCCAAACTTAATGAAGATGGAAAAATATACACCAGTGCTGTTGTCTGTATCAGAATTCCCATTGTTGCCACAGCTGCCCTTGCATTTGGTAGCAGCCCTGAAAATATAATCATCAGCTCATACCACCACCACTCTAAACACACTGACACACAGCTTGGAATTGCCAGATTCAGCAATGGCTTCCAATCTTTTAAACACTCAGGAGACCATCCCTGCCATGATTCTTTGTATATCCCAGTGTATCTGATGTAAATGATTATAAACATAACCAGGTTGAAATTTGTAACACAGGCAGCCAGTGCAACCCCTTTGAGGCCTAATTTTAGATGACAGACCAGAAGGAGATTAATGGGGATGTGGAAAAACAGAGCAAGTGCTGCACAGTATGTCAAGGGAGTTACAATTTTTTGAGTTCTGAGATAAATTCTCAGAGGGTTCAGCAGAGAAAGGTTTAGAAGATCTGGCAAGGAGTAGAGCAAGTATGTGCTTGCAAGAGATGTTATGACAGGATCTTGGCCACAGAATAGCAGGATTCTTTTCATGTTTAACCATAACAGAGCAATGGGCAGGCAGGCACAGAGGAGAAAAATTATTGTTCTTTGAAGAGTAAGGCCCATTAGCTTCCATCTTTTGGCCCCAAATGCTTGGCCACAAATTGGTTCCATCCCCATTGCCAGGCCTGATAGAACTGAATAGCCTGTTATATTTCCAAATCCTATAGCCAGAGAACCTCCTGCTAGCTCTAGCTCCCCCAGCCTTCCCAAGAATAGCATTGATATCATTGATCTTGCATATACTAGTAAGCCCATCAGAATCATTGGCCCTGCTATCCCTCCGATCTGCTGTACCTCCTCTTTAATCTGCATAAATTACAGTTCCAATCAGTTTTTTGAGCTGGAATGAAGATAAAATAATCTGAAGCAACTGCAAAATGAGAAATAAATATTCTGCATTTTCATTTTGAAGAAAAAACTAGCTCATATTCAGATCAAAATGCTCAATAGAGTGTAAATCAACAGGCATATTCATCCGATATTGCTTGATTCAGCATAAAATGCATTAGAGATGCTCATGCAAATCAATCTGAAACACAATGCAAATCGGTTTGCAACAACGTCCGATCCAGCAGAACCAACTGTAATCTGCTAAAATCTCAGGCAAATCCGTCTGCATGTCGGTGCTGAAGCTCGATTAAACAGAAACACAAAGTAAGAAACCAAGAGCAAAAGCAAGTGCTCTAATGCATGTCAACAGGCTGAAAACCGAAAGAAAAAACGACACAATTAAAGAAAACAGAGACAGAAAGTTAATGCAATGCGTGGAAGAGAACCAAAAGGGTGCTATAACGAGGAATCAATGAAAACCTCGGCTGATGTAGGCCAGCGATGAAGGCTGTCGATTTCGCCATCAATTTGGGGCGAAAGCTTGTCGTCTTCTTCGTGAGGAATAGGGACCTGGCATTCATATTCATCACCGCACTTTGCAAGCGTGACGATGACATGCGGAATTGGCATTGCCATAGCCAGGCTGCTAAGGAAAGAAGAAGGGGACGAATTTGCTGCAGCGGCAGCCTCATGGGCAGCCATGTCTCCAGTACCGGAAGCCTTGCACATCCTTCTTCCTTTCGTTCCCTCTGTGCTAGACAAATGCAACGCGCACGGTTTGGCAAAGTACCATACAGTGCCGCTGTTACCTCTGCGCCAGCAGCCCAGCCCGCCCAATAGAAACTCTGCTCTGCTCCCAACTGTCAACCCACAAACGAAAATAGGCGCCCTAAGAGAAAACCCCCTTTTATTTTCCCCCCTTTTGCCAATTCCGACCCAAATCCGCCGGAATTGTGCTCAAATCTGGATTCTACCAGCGCCCAAATGCTGGAAATTACTGCCCCAATTCAGAGCTTTGGATTCTAACTCTGCCCAGGTGCAGAAATGGTGCTGCATTGGTCGATAACAAGGCGGGTGGACAGACAGAAGACTTAATGTGCTGCAGCGGCGAGGGATTTTTGAATGGTGGAGTACGCGGCAGGGGATGAATCTGAGAGCTACGCGTTGAAAAAAACGAAAAAGGAAGGATGGATCGATCGATCCTCCTTACAGTGTGAAGCTTCCTAACGAGGTACTCTTTGTGCCCCCCGGATATGCTACAGCACTAAACAAAAACACTAAACCCTTGCCTTTGCATTTTGCCCTTTTCTGTCCCCCCTTGGTATTTATAGAAACACTCAATGGTTCATGCCCCCCATTTCTGCCTTATTTTTTTTTATTATTCATCCAAATATGCATGGCCTTCCTTTCCTTACCCTATCCTAGCCTCCATATCCCTCTTCCCCAGGCGTTCCCTCGCCCTCCCAAGCATTCTGCTAATTATCTCGCTTATCGCCCCAAGTTGTCTAGTTGTTTTCCCACTGTCAGGCCGCGGAAAGGTGATCAATATCTTAATTTCCCGCCTGTAATGCGTGTATTATAACTAATATAACGTCTACTTGAACACTTCTTTAACTGTCTCCTGAATTGTCATACAATTGTTCCCGAGGTGGACTCCTGTTGACACATGCGTCAAGTGACAAGCTCCATGCTGGTGGATTATATCATGATCTTCTCGGCTTGGCGATCTCGATCTCGTGGCAGTACCAGCTTCTTTAGCGCATTCTACAACACAACTTTCCAGCCATGTCTGATTGCTGGTTCACTTTCCAAGTAATATCTGTATCTACTGTAATTATGCCCATGCACATCGCTTGAGGATCATACGCCATATCCACGACTATGTACTGTGGATGATTGAAATAATCATGTTGTCTCTTGATGTAACTTACTAGGGGACATAATTGGATAACTGCACGTGTCGAAGGGAGAAATTAATCATAATATTATATGCTTCTAATGACAAACCAACATGTGACAATTAATTGATTATAATACGGTGGATTCACTATGCTTTCAAAGCTTAACTTCCAGTCTACATGTGAAGTACTGCTTGCCATCTTTGTTTATTGGGAATTTGAAGATGGGGTCCAATGAAGTTAATCTGCTTACACGTATATCACCTGGCACTTGCGTCAGAGCCGCTAATTTGCTTACACGTGTATTGCGAAGCTTCATTAGCTACCTTATCACATGAGCATGTACTTTTATATGTAATTCTATCTTCCTTCTGGCATGCTTCTATTGGATATGACTCCTTCCACAATCTATATGTTTGTGCATGAAGAAAAAGAGAGTAGATATCTTAAATGCTGACATCAATTGAGTGTTATAAAATACATAACTAATCACTCGCAGTTCGTGATTTCCAAACTAGGAGCTTGAGTTTTAGTACAGATCTCTTCTAAGAGGTGGTGATATCAAAAGAAGATGGGAGAAATGATAAGGAGTGGATCTCTGTTACAAACATGTTCTTGGAATACACACAAATAGTAAAAATCTCATGTGGTTCTAAATAGAACACGTAAGTTTGTAACAAATTGGTATAAATAGAAAAAGCACGTCCAAAGTCTATTTTTGGTCAATCAGAATCATTTCTGATAAAGTGTGGTGTACCTCACTCATGTATGTTTGTACATATTAATGTAGGTTACATGCTTATGGGCACAATTGATAGACAATCTTATGTAATACTTACAATTCAGATTGCATGCCATGTTTGGATGTTTGATTCTAATGGAATCCATAAGATTGCATGATATGCTTGGATGTTTGATTCTAATGGAGTCCATATATTACAGGCTTATATTTCCTATTCTTTCCTACTATCAGCTGGAGTTTTGGCATCTAATGAAGATGTACCTCTTCTAAACAAGTGGTGATATCAAAATATGATGAGAGAAATGATAGGGAGTTTGTAACAAACACCTTTTTGGGAGTACACATAAATAGTAAAAATTTCATGTGGCTCTAAATAGAACACATAAGTTTGTAACAGATTGGCATAAGTGGAAATAGCAGGTCCAAAGTCTATTTTAAATCAAACAGATTCATTTTTGTCAGAGTGTAGTGTACTTTTACTTTTGTACGTATTAATGAAGGTTTCATGCTTATGGAAAAATTTGATAGCCCATCTTATGTTATACTTACAATTCAGATTGCATGCCATGCTTGGATATTAGATTCTAATGAAATCCATATGATGACAGACTTATATTTCTTATTCTTCCCTACTATAAGCTGGAGTCTTGGTGTTTAAGGAAGGAAGGAAGGAAGGAAGGAAGGGAGGACGGAAGGAAGGTGTACCTCTTCTAGGTTTGCAATAAACACTTTCTTGAAGTACACATACATAAAGGTAAGAAATATAGTGGCTCTGAATAGGATAGGATAGGATAGGATAGGATAGGATAGGATAGGATAGGATAGGATAGAATGTATTTTGGCACCCACGAAAACCAATTGGCCTATGGGACCCAAGCAAAGTGAAAACAGCAAGCGTATTACGGCCTGGGAAAAAAAAACCCCACCCCGAAGGGTTTTCAAGGGGAAAAACCTTGGCAGCAATAAACATGCTGGTGCACTATACAGCAAGATGCCATCATGACCCAGAAGGGCACAGTTGAGTCCGCTCGTTCATGACTTCCTGAAGATATGATCCAAGAGATCCCACTGAGTCGGCGCTCAACAGAAGATGTAGCGGTTGGTTAGGTACTACTAGTTGAGGATATTGTACTCTAATATGTTCATACGGAGGGCAGGCTTACAGAGCATGATGCTCGTCCTCTATGCCCTCTGGTGGCAGCACTGTCGTGTCCTGTCCTCACGTGCTTTCCTTGCCCATTGTTCTGTTTCAATACGGAGGCAATGCCCACCTGTGCGAATGAAAGCTATCAGCCTACGCTTTTTCATGGGCAAAGGGGTGCACAGGTACTGGTGTGGGCCCCGTGTGAGTGTGGGGTTCACCTGCTGTCTATAATGGGGCATCTTGACCTGTGCCATAGCCTCGGCGTCCCATAGCTTGCTAATGAAACAAGCGTTCAGGTATGTTTTTAATTCCTCTTGCTCCTTTGTGCGGACCTACATGCACCTGTGTGCCTGGAGATGCCATTGGGACAACCACTGGGCCTGCTTGTCCTTCCAGCAGGCTTTAAGGCATTGCAGATCCATTGTGACTATAATGCCACCTTAGGTAGGCATGCATCCCCCCATGCGAACCACCTTCTGAAAGTACAGGAGGTGGCAGTACAGCACATCGCTGCTCTCTGGAAGGGGAGAAAACCTGTTTCCTGCAGCAATATCTGATACGACACTGTGGACTTCACCCCTAGTGCTTGAGCCAAGCAAGCCTTCTGCACCCATTCAAGGTCATTCCATGTGGTGGTGGTGGATATGATTGGGCCCCACACTTCGATCCGTACAAGAGAACTAGCACAACCAAAGCTCTGAATCGGCGTAACTAATGATCCCAAGCATACAACTCTGCCTGGTGACTACTATTCTGCATGGCATACAGGGCCTTCTAGCCCACAACAATACGCACGTGGATGCAGCTATCCCAATGCGTGGTAGTGGAGAACTCAATTTCCAAATACTTGTACGTGGGAGTCACTTCCACGTTTTGCCCCCGATATGTGAAGGAAGGCAGCCTTGGGTGGCGAGAAGATGACACGAGCAGGACCTTAGTTTTTAGCCAAGTTAACTCGCATGCCTGTATAGTGGCAGAAAGTGTCAAGGGCGTTCAGGTGGCACTGCATGTCTTTTGAGGTGTGGGCCAATAGAACACATAAGTTCTATTGCGCTTGGTAGAAATGGAAAAAGCAAGTAAAAAGTATCCTTAAGTATGGAACATTTATTTTTTTTATTTTTTGTCCGCGATCTTGAGGGACGGTCATATCCACCATCCATAGCAGACTTCTGTACTCCTTTCATACCTACTACTATAGGAGGAGACCACACGAGTCTCTATACTCACTTCTTCGCAGGCACTACTCCAGAGCCGGCGCCACGGGGGGTGCAGTTAGAAGGAAGGAAGGAAGGAAGTATATTTTAACGTCGTAGCACTAGCCATCGTCCTAAGGACATACAACGTATAATATGGGAGGAGTTTTTTTTTGTCCCTTGATTATCGTATAGATATGAAGGAAATATGGTAGGGGTATATGAAATACGAGGGAGATTTCTTTTTCTAGGAAAATTCCATATAAGGGATAATTTCTCTTGACCCTATGGATGCACATGCCATATAGACTTTACATTAGCTGCACCCCCCTGGGGCTGGCGCCCACGTAAATCCCTCCGTGTATGCTGCCCCGGCACCATGCATGGGGTCCTGGAAGAACCCAATCCACCATAGTGGAAGGACAGCTTACTACCCATAGCTCACATTTGAAGGACGTAGCTCACATCTTGTGTTTGAGAAGTGGCCTTACGGGAGCATTTGATAAATTTTGTTATAGTTATAGTCAGACTGCATTGTATCTTAATTGAATTTTAGATTCTAGTAGAGTCCCATATCAGAGTTGGGATAAATTAATTTTTCCAACTCCTTGTTATATCTTAAGGTGGCTTTCCAACTCTCACCAAAGGTAAAGTTTGTCAGAATTGGAATTCTATAGATTATCTTTCTAATAATCATACAATCATGTTCAGCTTCTTGCATTGTTGGAATGTTGAAGTATGTAAAGAGTGCTAAAAGCCCATCAATGGGATCCCACTTAATCCAACCGCCCCACATTCCTGGGCTGAACGCGGAAATATATAATCCCTGGATGCCATTTAGCCTAAATTGTAGACCTATCAATCCAGCCTATGATCAAATGGACTCCTATCCATAATTTGTCTTGTAAAAATTGTGTCGCCTTCAGGGAACGGAGAGATAAAAAATGATTCTATGTTAGTAGGACATAAATCATAGTTGCACTAGCCAAAAGTCCAACAGGTATATGCTTCCTTCTCCATGGTATTACAACAGCATTTACACAATCCATTTATTTTCCTTACTTCCATGAGAGAAAGAAACTGAATCAATGTAATCATCATGCCATTTTAAACGTTACTATTAGAACTTACTAGACTACCACCAAGACCAACGAATCATAAAGAGCAAAGAGCTCCACCACATATGACGGTCACCAAAACTCCTTTACCAATGATTCTGCATATCACAACTTTGAATATTGCATCAACGGCTTATACTGCCTTGCATTTTATAAAATATAGCTATTTACAGTCGATACTACGATGGCATAAGATACGCATCATCCATATTCTCCATGCACTAAATGGGAAGTTAACCATGTATCATTAATAACGTAGAGCAATGCTACCTTCAAAATGGAGGAACCTATGACCATCTAAGCGCCTAGGAACTTGGATAGAGATCCTGTTAGCATGTTACAGAAAAGGATCTCTTCCACCAGCTAACCAACAATGGCTTAAGAAGCTATAAGATGGCATTGTTGCAGAAGTTTGGAAATTTGTAACAAAGATGGTATCTCTATCAGCATAATGACGTTTTCAGCTTGTGACGTCAGAAAATGCTCTTTTCTCTATTTGTGATCATCTCTTCTTGCTCCTTTGCAACATCATCATCCTCATACAGATACCTACTACATCAAAAATTCTAGGATCAGATTCTTTTGCATCAACCTTTAACTCCTATTATAATTTATAGAAGTTTAGAGCTATTTGTTCTCCCTCTCTTTGTTAAAGTCTAGAAGAGATCATTCATTTAATAATATCTAGCATAATAACAGGGGGTTCCTTTTGTGTTTTTGTATGCTTTTCAATAAGGTTTTGGCTATGATTTTGTG
>JAANSK020290168.1:0-10510 GCA_011763485.2 Isoetes engelmannii
TTAGAATCTTTATTAAGGATTATAAAGATGGAAGTCCTCTAAGGATTGAGGCCATCTCTAAATGAACTGAGATGAAAGTCCTCGAAGGATTGAGGTGATATCTTATAAGGATTTAAGATAAAAGTCCTCTAAGGATTGAGGCGACATCTTTTAAGGATTTAAGATGAAAGACCTCTGAGGATTGAGGCGATAAAGACCTCTAAGGGTTGAGGCGACATCTTATAAGGATTTAAGATGAAAGACCTCTAAGGATTGAGGCGATAAAGACCTCAAAGGATTGAGGCGACGTCTTATAAGGATTTAAGATGAGACAATCATTCCTCAAGAATTGACGAGGACGTGCAATCTTGGGAAGGGAAGGATTGTTACGGTTACTAAGCCGGCTCGGGGGAGTGGCTCAGTCGCTGGATTCTGTACACATATTTCCTCGGTAAATGGCTAGTTTCATGAACCATTGAAATCCTAAAATCTATAATTATGTTAATGGCTGATAACGGGTGTCTTAGTCGTTGGTTCTAAACCAACGCAGATCTGTTTGAATCAGTTCCGGAACTGGTCGGAAATGCACCAGGAGTTTCCAACGCTGGATCTGCTATCCTGATTTAGCCAATCGTACCTCATCCAAGCCTTTTTTCCAGGCTCTAAATTCGTGTTCTAGAGTATTTCTTACAGAATCTGGTGATAGCAAGATAAGGAGTTCTTGCTGGCTGAGCCCGGTTGGGTGGATTGATCTCTTAAGGATTAGAGATCGCTAAGCCTTTTGTTTTGATTTTACTGCTGTTGTTCTTTCATTTTTCCTTGAATTTTATCACATCTCCCTGAGGGCAATGGCCTGTTGTCGATGTTTGACTGCATTCTTGCCTTTCAATCTCCTTTCCCACTCAAAGAACTCCGTGTGATTGAAGGTGGAGATAATCCAATCACGGCACCTCAGCACTCTTTCTAGACAGATGTAGTTGGAACCAAATCAGATCTGGCCAGGATTCATAAGTGCCAGCGCCTTCAAATGCAACGACTTGTAGATGGCGTACACTGACGGTTTTTTGATGATGAACTTGACCAGACGCCGGGATTTTTGAATAGGCTCTTTGAACCAAGTGTGCTCTGAAAACAATCCTTCAGCAACAGGTTCAGGAAATTACATTGGCAATTGGTGGCATGCAGGCCTGGGAATTCCGCCTCTAACATTTCACCGGCTAACTTGCAATTGAATGCATTATCCATAACGACCTGAAAAATTCTCTTTGGTCCAAAGCTATCTATCCTGATGGCCTTTGTCTTCTGAAAAATTCAATCCCTCGTCACCTGGTCGGTTTTGGTTTCCACGGTTTTCAGAAATACTTCACCTCCTGGATACACAACCATGAAGTTATAATATGGTCTTTGTTCACGTTACTCTAGCCGTCGGTCACTAGGGAAGCCGACCTGCCTTCAGTAACCCGACACAACTTCATCTCCACTCTTTGGACCATTTTACCATGGATTTCATCAACCATTTTGCTGTTGGCATGCTTGTATGACGGAAACCTAAAACTCGGCCCTGCTTTGGCAACTTCTTGGAAGGCTTCTTTCATTGCTTTGTGTTCCAGCACGTGCGGAGATAGTCCGGCATATAGGAAAGCCTCCACGACCTTTGATTGTGCATTCTTTAGTTGCTCTGATGTTAAACACTCATCAACCCCCTGTTGTTTAGTCTGTCTTTCCACTATTTGGATTGTGTCAGCCCTTCTCTTCTCACCCATGCTTAGACCTATTGACCCTAGTCCACCCTCTGTCTGGTACATTATCAGCGACGCAGTCGTAGGAGGGGTGGTATAATTGGTCTCTGCTGCTTGGCATACTCCATGACTATCCCGTGGCTGTGTTTTTTGCTGCTCTTCTTTGTTTTGCACCGGCAAAGCATTTCAACTGCATCTGCTCATAAATCAGCGGATGCGGTCTGCACTCCATTTTCGGTTTCACGTAAAATATGCACTCGAATTCTTGTTTTAGAACCGTTTATGGACTCTTACCCACAAAATACGCATTGCCACTCATTCTGACCAAATTGCTTCATATATCTCCACTCCGGGCCTTTTTTCTGACCGACAGGATTTCGAGGTTTCTGTTTCCACGCCCTCAGGCACTGTGCCCTTGCGGCGGCCGCGCGGAGCCCCGACGCCTCTAGAGGATGAGGCGTGGCCGATGCTGCCCTGTGATGTGGAAGCATGACCGTTTGCCATTACTGCTGCTACTAGCTAGGGATGGGATACTATCTAAGTCGAATGACACCTCGATCACACGAACTAGAGGAAGACGTGTATGCTTGCGAAGGAGCTAGCTCACTACCGCATATGCTATGTTGACGTTTAGTTCGAGCATCGAGGGGGGTAACCAGAGTAGCCCTTAAGGACGAAACTTCGCCAAAATGTTATATTTTTAAGAAATTAAAAATTTGAAAACTATGGTTTAGTAGGGTCCATTATGGATGAAAAATATAAAATTAGCCAACTTTTCTACAAAGAAATCTCACTCCACTTGAAAATTCGCCATGTCTGCTAAGTGGCACAATCCTGGATTCGCCTTATATTCTATCCTCCTTCTAGAAGATTCTTAATGAATCGCCTAATATTCTAGGTTACTGCATAACCTAATCTACTCACTATATCCATTCAGGTACTTATAGTAATTTTAAGAGCTATTTTTGTGGCTATTGTAATGCAATTTAGACTTCTAAAGAAGAATTAGAGAGGATTTGTCCTTGACCACTTTGGTTTGCATTTAATGTAGTTTTGCGCTTGACAAACTATGAGTGAACAAAATTTTCCTTATAAAAATTGTACTTGAAAAGAAATTCCTATGAAAAATTCTATCTTAAAAAATTCGCCTAGATTTCTATGAAAGCTATTCATATCTAGAAAACATTCGCCAACATAACTAATCTTATTAATTTATGATTCGCCAGACCTTCTAAATTATGCTTACACAGATTTGGTCTTACGGGCAACCCTGGGGGTAACTTATAGGGTTCTCTAAAGCATTGGGAAGGAACCTGAGGTAGGAAAACCCTGGAAGGAGTAATCTCACTTCGCAGATTCCGGCATCAGGCCCGTGACACAAAACCCTGACCTCAAAGGCAGACCATTTCCCGAAGGAGCAAATTAACTCAACTTGGTAGTCAGACGTTTGAGATGAATTCTAGGGTTACACACATTTTTCTTATATACAGAATAATATTTCTGCTCAAAACATAAGATTCAGGGGCGCAAATCATTTTTCGTGGCACAGAATATGCTGAAACAATTTCGCACGCGCGAAAATCGAATTTCGCATACGTGGGTATCTTTTTGCACACTTGAAGGTGTGATTTCGCGCACCCCAAATTTAAATTTTTTCGAGTGCCTGAAAGCTAGAAAACGCGTGCGCAAAACATGCTTCAGGCATGCGAAGTATGAGTTTCGCGTGCCCAAAATTAAGTCTTGTTCACGCATGCAAATTCATAGGTTCGAGTGCGCGAAAACAGCTTCGGGTGCACGAAATTTAGTTTTTGGGTGCTCGAAAAAATTCCGACGTTGGAATTCTTTTCTGCCGTATTTTTGACGTATTATACCTCAAAACATTACCGTATCAAACGAAAAATATGTTTTACATATAAAACATATGCAGTATTGAACCTAACACTAGATTTAAAGGACGAGACCATTCATCATCTTCAGACAATGGATTGTGTCCATCATGTCCAACACGTATGTATATGTTGGCAACACTTTCTTGGCTAGGGTTTGCTTGGCATCACTGTACGGAGGCAAAATCCATATCTAATTTTGAAGCTTCTTCTTGTCTGCCTTCCTTCCCTAGTGCTACACCTTCAGGCATCCCCCCCCCCCGATGACAAATGTAATCTATACAAGTTGTGCCATCTCCCCATTCTCTAGTATGACATCGAAGCAACCTCACTCTGTGCTCCACCTATAACTGTTCCACTCGGCTCTTTAGAGAGTCACAAGGAACTTTCTCCTCATGGCTGAATAGGTTTCTGTTCCACTCGACTCTTTAGAGAGTCACATGGAACTTTCGCCTCATGGCTGAAGAGGTTTTCTCTTGTGCTCCACCTGTAACCATTCCACTCGGCTCTCTACATGGAACTTTCTTCTCATGGCTGAATAGGTTTTCTGTACAAATGGGCTTCACGTGATGGACCTTACACTTACATGCTGCTATGCATTGCCTCACATGGTCTTCGAGAATTCCATGAAACTTAGCTCCAAACTGCCAGATCTTTTTTATGTTATCCAAGTAGGGCAGATAGGCAAGTGTCCTAAACCACCCTTAACATGGCCTTTGAAAATAATCTGCCTCCACATCCATGACGATGGGATGTGGAGCCACTTCCAGAAGGTTAGACATATGAGAAGATTGGTTTCTGGATCAACTTCTAAATTTTCTTAGAAACTCAACCACCTCTCTATTATCAATGTGTTTCGTGGCTTCTATGACAGCCGAACATACCCAACAGGGAAATTTGGATTGGCACTTAGAACGTCTTCGATAGAGGGATGGACATAGGTTTTGACACATTGCACTATCAAAGAGTAAGATGCTTCAGTAAAAATATAACCTTCCCTAGAGGTGATTGAAGGTACAGGTGGATATTGTTTGGGGTTTGGGTCCAGGATCTCCTGCAAGACGACCCTTCTGTGAGGACCTTGACGCCAAACAGGAAGACCCTGTAGCAAAGTGTCACGCGGGATTTGGCAAAAGAGAACTAATCTGAAGATTAGAAAAGAGAGGAACAAGAAGAGAATTAAAGGCAAAATAAGAATCTCTTTGATGCACAAAACTGAGATACAAAAGAGGAACTTGCCCAAGGCTGAGAGCCGAAACAAGAGAGCGGCAAAACTTCGTCTAACTTCTCTAACTTCTCTAACCTTCTAGCCTAAAACATCTGCTATATATAGTACAATGGCCCTGGGCCCATAATGGAAATCGGCTAACCGCTCCATGATCTGTGCTCACAAGCAGAATCATCTCCATAACTTCAAGGGGCAGTGTACTAATGGCTCGGAATCTCGCAAGATGGCGTAATGCGCACTGCTTGGTCTCACCACCTTTGCCTCTTCGTGGACTTGGCTGGGGTCATGGACGTGCCTGATGACTTCTTCGTGCCTTCAGGCGTGTTGGCTGTCGTGGGTGTGGCTGACATGCATGTCCTGCCTTTGCCACTTCCTTCAGGTTCGTATAATAGGAATAGTCATGTGTCTGAGGTCGCAGGACTAACACTCCCCCCCACCAAAGAACACTTGTCCTAAAGAAACGGGGGCCCCTTTCTCCCCAACTGTAAGATCAGGTCAAAGCTGCATGATGTCATTAATTTGCAATGGGCCTTGAATATGTCCTCCTGCACTGAGCCACTGAAGAGGAAGGGGTGCCTGCGGGACTTTACATAGGCCTCATATGATTCTGGCAAAGAGAAATCCATGTGGACCAATTTTTAATTCAGCACTTGGTCCGTGGAGCTGAGTGCACCTTGAAGTTGATTCTTTAAATCCTGGAGGGCTGTCTTTCTCAGCAACTGCTCGTTTGAGTTCTTTAAGTTTGCGGTGGGTATGAGAGGCGCTAGACGGTGAAGCTCCAGTGGTGGGAACGCATAACTTTAGTGTAGAAATCTCAGCATCGTCATCAATTTTCTGCTTCTACAGTTCAAGAAGCTGACTCTGCAAATTTGCGGCATGGACATGAGCTTCAGCCAATTGTCCTTCCAATCTAGAAGTGCGAAGGTAATACTGATCATTCTGATGCTTCAATTTAATATACTCAGCTTGTTGAGTCTGGCAAACTGTCTGAGTATCTTCCAAGTTCCTGGAAGTTTCAGTCAAGTTCAACTTAAAACTATCCAGTTCTGCATGGACAACGACATGCAAAGTGTCAGATTGTGTTTTGGCAGCCTGGGCAGCAACAAGTTCCATATGGGTACGGAGGAGAATACCATGTTGCTCTTGCATCTTGTCTTCCAATTGCTAAATCTTGTTGTTGGTCTGATTGAGTTCTTGAAGCTGATTGTGAGCGGTATCCATATGTGCTTTTACAGAATCCATCAATTGATTTTGATGTTTCGTTAACTGAGTAATCCATTGTGTGCAATTCTGCTCATATTGAAATAAAAGGCCATGGGGAAGCAGGGAGGATCCTGGTTGTGCCTGAGTCTGGGAAGATGAAGAAGTTAGAAGAAAGGGGGATTGAACACGCAACTGAGTGAAGGCTTTATCAGAGCTGACCTGAATAACGGGAGATGCTTGTGGCCATGGTCATGAAGAGGTGACGAGGACTTGTGGTGCAGCCTCCTGGGGAACTTGATCAGCCGGCTCCTGTTGGGCATCCGAAGTTACTTTTGGCTGAAAATGTTCTCGATTCAAATCTCTAAGGGCACTGATAGTATCTCTCGTTCGAGAATCAGAGAGATGGATAGAAACACGACTGACCTCTGGAATTGGAATAAAATGTTGAATAACTGCCTGCAGATGAGCCGCAAAATAAGTGGGATGACGTGAGTTGGGCGCTTTCTTCAATTCGCCCACTTCTTTCACTAATCTCTGAAAAAGGGACTCACCCCAATCAATATGTGTGTTGGAATGAAGTGCAACCAAGGCGATGTTATAAAACAACTTGTTGATACTAGTGTTCAGCACATGGTGACCAAAAAACTAGCACCACAGAAATCGCGCAAAGGAATCATGCTCCTAGAGAGATTAGTGATCTTCATTGTGGTGGCAGAATATACAAGAAGACCAAAGATGGTAATATCATAGCTTTGCAAATCATTTGTTGTCAAAGAATTCTAGTGCCGAGGAAGTGAAAAAACCTAGCCATAAGATCATGCGAAAGCAACATCGCTTTCCCATCGACCGAAGTGGAGTAACTTCCCTCGACCCGTACTAGATTTGCAACAAATTGGGAAAGCTGGAAAACGTTCAGAGTAGGAAAAGCCATCTGGGAGAAATCTTAGAGGCCAATACCTCGAACAACCTGTTGATCCGATTTGGAAAGAGGAACAATAGAGGCGCTGCAGAACTTCAGAGTGGCATAGTCACCGGAAATACCAGCAGCATCAAAGACAGCGTATTTAGCAGAGGAAGCCATAGCAAGAACTTGAAGGGTTGGAGCGAAAAGGGCGGATGGAGTTGAAGAACGAAGACGATGAAGGTGGCAGAGTGTGTAAAATGTACTTATAGATTTCAGAGAAAAGAAATCACAGCCCTCGAAAGTAGCTAGATGTCAAAGTCACGTAGACGACTTTTGGGGTTGCATGCCTTAGCGAATTTGAGAAAGGATTAACAATTGAATGGTCGAGATGGAGAAATCCAAGGGTGAAACAGTTACCATGCGAAAATCCTAGAGGTAATAATGAATTAAACTGGCGTTAAGGGACGAGCGCAGACGTAATTAATAATGGCAACTCGAAAAAGTTACTGCAGAAAGAATAATCTCCCCAAAATATTTGCGGCAGAAATTTCGTAAGGTATGGCCTTAATGAAGATATTTCTCCAAGGACGATGGGACTTATTCGGAGTAAAGCACGTCAGCTCCTAGGGCCAGCAAGGCAGGCGGTGGGGACTATATATAGAGGACTTGGGTCCGGAGAAAAGCACCGCTCACAGAAGAAGACAATGCGCCTTGCCAAGTTCGTTTGCTTCAACTACCAATTTCAAAGATGTCTGCCATCATCAACAACAACCAAGGCACCATGCCAAGCAATTGTTGTGAGTGGCTCACCTGTAAGGTGAATTTCCTTGATCTGTTTCGGCTGAAGAACTACAGAATTCCAATGGATGGGTGGCTGGCTGGATATGCGGACCGCACAATGCTAGCTGGGATGTGGACGTAATTCTGCATCTGCGCTATGATTCTGAGATTCCAGAGTACATTATTATTCATGCTACCATGGTGCCTACTTACGAGCAGCATGCTGGGAACTATGAGAAGCATATTGGTTCGAGCTGAGAAGTCCGAAAAATCTAGGAGTAGTCCCCTTTTGGTAATTAGCTTCTATATTGCAATGTAAATATATCATTTTGATAATAATATATCTTTTTGGCGATTATTCTAGTGTTGTGAATTTGTGCCTGTGTCTGTCTCTGAGTCTGATTAGAAGTCTTCAATTGTATAAAATAACTTCAATCGAAATCCTTTAACCAGAGATGGTAATGGAGTGCCATCCAATTCTCTGAGCTAAAAAATGCTTGGTTTCACTACTTCATCAACTTTGTAAGGACCAAGCCAACGAAATTTGAGCTTGCCTGGATGATGTTTGTATCTGGAATCATACAGTAGAACTAAATCTCCTTTGTTGAACTGTTTGTTCTTAATCTTGTCATCATGCCACTATTTTCTTAACTGATTGCCAGCAAGAACTCGAAGATAGGCATCTTTGCGTAATTCATCTAGTTTTTCCAGTTGGTAGACTCGCTCCTTGAGGGCTGCAGGAAGATCATGCATAGTGGCCACCTGAAAACGAAGAGATGGCAGCACATATTCAAAAGGCATGAGTGCCTCTTGGCCATAAACAAGTCAGAAAGGAGTCTGTCCCGTGAAAAGCTTATAAGTGATATTGTAAGCCCATAAAACAGTAGGCAATTTTTCATGCCAATCTTTTCGAGATGCATCATAAATCTTTTTCAAGATGGTGATGAATATCTTGTTGGTGCTTTTTGCAAGACCATTGCCTTGTGGATAATAGGGCGTGCTTTTTCTATGATGGATTTGGAGATAGTCCGTAAGCTCCTTGATGGTGTTATTAACGAAGTGAATGCCACGATCACTGACCAACTCAATAGGCAGCCCAAAACATGTAATGTTATGTGTGTACAGGATACGGGCCATGCTAGCTGCCGTGTTATCTGGCAAGGCACAAGCTTCTGTCCACTTGGTAGCATAATTAATAAGCACCAAGATAATACCATGCGCGCGAACCTTGAGGGGGAGGATTAATAGGACCAATGAAATCCATCCTCCATTTACTGAAGGGGAGTGGCTCAGACAAGGATGGCACAAATAACTTTGAAACAACTAGAAGAAAATCTAACGCAACCAAAAGACGAGGGCGCTAGAGATGCAATGTTATGACCTGTGAATTTGATGTTAATTTTGCATCTAGTATGATCATGGTGGCAATTGAGAAACAATCTTCATCATCACTGCCGCAGACGACAGGCTTTCCAACTAATTTGTTGAATCTCCATAGAGTCGCCCTCTCTGTCAATGTGAAGACTCTCCAGACTGACCATGATAAATATTTCATCATTTGTATTCAGTTTAGAAGAAAGTCAGATTCTCTTGGTCTGCAGGGTCTGCAATATCCGTTCCAACATGAAATACATTAAACACTAATGCAAGAACAATGTTAAACCATCACGAGATTAACATCATAAGAACTAGAAAGAGTACATAGAAATAGAAGCAGTTAAATTACCTCAATACTTGCACGTGCAACACCCTGTTTCTGCCCTACAATAAGCTCAAGGAGAGATATATCCAAAGTCACACTAACAGCCACCCAAACTGATTTACTTGATGGCTCTTCAATTGGTGGCTGCAAGGAATCAGTAGTGTCTGAGCCACCTTCCTCACCTTTAACAATAACCTCAAATTATTTGTCTGATAGCAAAGCCTTCAACTACATAACTTTTAATAATAGAGAATAGAATCTTTATATTTGGAAAAATAACACTTATATATACAAAAAATAAATCTATCAATTATATCAGCATCGACTGCTGGAACTTGATGGAGAAGGCCCCTAAGTGCTCTACAAACTATAACCTGGAGGCCGAGGGATGAATTATGCCTTGCCCTGTCTCCCCATTAATGCCAGCTGCTAGATGTATATTCTCAACCTGCAAAGTATTCTCCGAGTTAGAAAAGCCTACTATATATAGTGCAATTGCATGCACCTTATCATCATTAAAGCCAACACTTGTAGGATATCGGTTTCTAGTCTCAGAACAACGAGCTCATTTTTTTCACTGCCAAACCATTCCATTGTATTTTTTACAAAAATATGCAAGATATCCAGCTCAAGAAAGCTGCAATGCACATCACATACATGAGATGCGAATGAAGAGCAAAGTAAATGCATTGTATCCAGTTTCAGATCATTACTCTACTATGAGAATTGCATGGGAAAATTAGCATCGGCTTGTTGAGTGTCAAATGCAGTTTAATCGCTGGTGAACCCTCTATTTCTCATTGATAAATATTTTATCAACATTGGCTACTCTATTCTTCAGTTTTACATAGTTTTAAACATTCTACCATGATAACTATCTACCAGAAATTGGAAATGGATGATGAAAAAATGGTGTAAACACCAGTGTCTTGAGCTTGCATTGCATGTATAAGTTTCAAACCAAAGAGCATGAAACTCAATGCAGCATGTTGTTGTGTTACAAGAGTTTTAAAGTGTGACGTTCCTCCTCCTTGGGGTATCTATGGGCTGTGGGGACGATCGATGAGATCATATAAATGGGTAGGAGTG
>JAANSK020290179.1:0-10509 GCA_011763485.2 Isoetes engelmannii
ATGGGAGGGGTCTAATGCATTCTTGTCAGAAGATGCATTAGAAGATATATTTTACAATGTTGAGTGTGTACATTGATCGTCTCATAGGCCTGGTGGTCTTCAGACGTAATAAATACAACATATCATTTCATCTCTCTCTCTCTCTCTCTCTCTCTCTCTCTCTCACAGGCAAAGAGCTCTGAATATTCGGATTGTTGGGTTACCTGTGAAGGAGAAAGAAAATACCAAGGAGGCGGTGACACGTTTCTTTGCGGAAGATATGCAAGTAACTGGAGCAGAATTCTTGGATGCTTTTCGGATTGGGAACAAGGATCGTGGCACCCGTCATATATTGGTGAAATTTCCAAACAAAGAGACTCGCTTTCAGGTAATGAAACAAAGATTTGCTTTGAAAGGAAAATTCATTTGGGTTAATGATGATTTGACAAAAGAACAAGTAATTGAGAAGAAAAATGAGCTGGCTAAATTTAAAGAGGCGAAACAGAATAACAAGAATGCTCGATGGGTTAAGGGAAAGGTCATTGTTGAATAGGTACTTGCGGGAGGTATTAGAATGGTTGTCTGGAACATTAACAGATTGACCATAGATAAGGTATACAGCATGCAAAAAATACTAGATAAAATTGATGTGATTTGCTTTGTGGAGACAAAAGAACATGATTTGTTTGCATTACCGGATTTAGCAGGCTTTGACTTAATTTATTCAATGCATAATAAGAGATTTAGAGATAAAGACATGGGAAATGGAGGAATAGCATGTTTTGCAAGACCAACGGTAAGTAATTTAATCCAAGGTGTGAAGAAGGATAAGAACGGACAATATATATGGCTGAAAATAAGAGGAAATCACCTCTATTATATGGCAGTATGCTATTTTACTCCCAAACATAAGAAAACATATACAGAAACTGATGTTTCTACAGATGACCTATTCTTTTCACTAGAACAAGACATTATGAGATTTCAAGAGAAGGGAAAAGTAGTATTGGCGGGAGATTTTAACTGCAGGACAGGTAATATGCAAGCATCCGTACTCACAGGGGAAAAGGATCCATTATGGCTGGAATCTATGGATGAAGAAGATCTTACATTGTGTGGCAAAAGCAGAAAGTCTACAGACTTAGTGGTAACTAAGACAGGTAGACAATTCCTTAGTCTTTTTGTAGTAGCGCTAATCTATTCATCTGTAATGGATTAAATAGATTTCCTGGTTCCATAAAAAATACATGCAGGGCTAGAAGCACAATGGACTATTTGGTCATGGCAGAAGATTCTCTGGATGGGTTAGTAGAATTTACAGTAGGAGAAGATGAATTGGAGTCTGATCATAATCCTTTGTGCTTTGTGTTGAGTGCTAACAGCACGTATGACCAGCCATGTTCTTCCAGAGGAAATATTGGTTAAAACCAGCTTTGCAAATGCAGTACAGACTAAGGGTTGAGCAGAAGGCATCAAATATGGTTTGGGATGGAGGTTTAGACGGAATAAATCAGCAATTGGTTGATGTTTTAGAAGAGGCAGCAGTGGAGATATTTACATCACATAGGGCATTGAAAGGTTTACCATGCAAGGCTTGGTTTGACAAAGACTGTAGGGATGCTAAGGAACAATGGAAGCGGTGTGAGCAGCCAGAAAAAGAAGCATGCAAACAGAAGTACAAGAGTCTGATTCGTAGAAAGAAGAGATGCTATCTAAGGCAAAGGCAACAATTATTATGCCAGAGATATCTAGAAGAGCCTAAGTTGTTTTGGAATGCACTTAAAAAGCATAAGCAAGTGGATGTGCCATTAGATGCGCAGGATCTCTGGAGGCATGTGGTCTCTATGTATCATAGTGATGATATAGATGACAAAACCAGCCATAGGAGATCGGCCATGCTAATAACGGAGGAAGAAATTGCAGCAGGGATAGCTTCCTTGGCAAATGGTAAAGCACCAGACTTACATGGTATGTGTGCGGAGCATCTTAAATGGGCTGGTCCAGCTTGCATCCAGTGATTTCTAACATGTTTAGCATGGCTTTGAAGCAAGGATTCCCACATGATTGGTGTAAGAATAGGGTTGTCCCGATATACAAGAGTGGATCAACACAAGAAGCGAACAACTATCGGACCATAATGGTGAGTAATTTGCTTTCAAAATTGTTTGCAACTATTTTAGAGAAGAAGTTGAGTCTATGGGCAGAAAACAATCATAAAAGAGCGGAATCACAAGCGGGATTCCGAGCAGGTAGATCCACTTTGGACCACTTACTAGTGCTGAAGACCATTTTTGATAAGGTAAAGGGTTCTAGGAAACCTGTATATATGGCGTTTGTTGATTTTAGAAAAGCCTTTGACAAGGTACCTAGAGAACAATTATGGGACAGGTTAGAAAAATTGAAAGTACCACATGAACTTAGAGATGCAGTACAGGTCTTGTATGAAAAAGTGCTTGTTCAATTATCCAAACCATTTTCTGATATTATTCTTGACAGTGTTGAGAGTAATATAGGGTAAAATAGGGATGCCCGCTATCACCTACATTGTTTGGCATGTTTGTTGATGGATTGGAAGAATGTTTACATGCTAATTGTCCAGGAGGCACGGAGATACATGGATATGTAGTACAACTGTTGATGTATGCAGATGTTGTTGTCATGTTCGCTCGAAGCAGAGAACACATGCAAAAGCATTTAGATGGGTTGGCGGATTTTTGTGATAAGACAGGCATGCAAGTAAACCTAGACAAGACGAAGATCATGACGGTCAGGGTATTGAAGCAAGAAAATACTTTCAGGTACAAAGGGGATATAGTTGAGATGTGTGATTCTTATAAGTATTTAGGACTTGTTTTTAGTCGTAACCACAGGTGGAACGCTTGTATCACTCAAAGGATTGATGGAGGACAACGGGCCTTATATGCATTGCAGAGCATGTGCAGGAGATCACATCTTTGGTCATGGCATTTAAAGGTAAAATTGTTTCATTCTCTTGTACATAGTGTGGTTCTCTATGGATGTGAGATTTGGGGACCAGGTCTCCCACAATGTTTATGGGATGATGTAGAACAGGTCTTGAAGAAGTTTTTGAGACCAGAATTGGGGGTCAAAGCTCAAACACCATACCCCATGATGCTAGTGGAGAGTGGACTTATGCCTCTTGAAGGGGAAGCAATGGTGCGGTGTGTCTCATATCTTAAGAAGGTATTAGGTATGGAGGAATCAAGAATTGCTCAAAAGGCTTTATCCAGTGAGCTGAAAGGCCTATTGCATGATGTAAAGAAATGGCTTGGTAAGTGGAAAATCCAATGGGATGAAATAGTCCAAGTGGATTCAGATTTGAGACAATGAATAATGCAAAGAGTGCATAAGAAAATGTGGAAACAACCAAAGACCAAAATGATCTTGTATAGGCAGAATATCAATCCTGATATGGGAGAAGCTAAACATTTGGGTGACAATATTTCTATATAGAAACGGCATGCAATTTGCAGAATAAGGCTTAGTTCACACCACTTGGGTGTGGAGACTGGAAGATGGGGACATATCCTGCCTAGACATTTGAGATACTGCAAATTATGTGACACAGCACAAGTAGAAGATGAAGAACATGCATTGTTACGGTGTAGTGCATACAAGGAAATCCGAACAAAATATGGAATTCAGTATGAGGATCTTCCTTCATTCTTTATGTTAAATGGTGACATCATAGGGAAGTATTTGATTGAGTTGATGCATACTAGAGATATATGTTTAGAATCTCAATCAGTTGATGTAGATATGGACATTTTGAGTGAGAGTGATCAGCTAGATAAGGATTCGGAAACTCATCTATTGTTTTATGACTGTTTAATTGGTGCTGTCTAATAGGCCCTTGAGGCCTCCCAATAGACATAATACACTTTCTTTCTTTCTTTCTTTCTTTCTCTTGCTGCGCCTCTCTCTTTCCTTGCAGGTCATATTTCCAACAGTAGGAACTCAGTAATAAGAGTAAAAGATATTACAGTAGTATACGTTGTATCAGATGTCATAAAAATAATAAATTTTTAAGCATTTTGCTGGATCATTTGAGCCTTTAATATTTTTGATTTTGATAGTTACGATTACATCTTACTTCAGTCAAATTATAGAAATCCTTGCCATCACTCGTTGGGTTACTGTTACCATGGGTACCCTCTTCTTAGAATCTTCTTAAAATCAAAGTCGAGGACGAAATTGTCGGCATGGATCTCACTCGCCATCGCTGTCTTGCTTAGTTACTATCATGAGGATGGCTCTAACGACACTGGTTCTTATCACTTTGGTAGGCCTTTCAGGACCAATCCTGAGCATATCGAACTTTCCAGGGTTGCAGTTGCAAACTAGTTTGATTTGATTCTTTTTAGTGGCCTTTCTGGAACAGGAACTCTCCTGTTCAATTCAATTCAAAGTTATGTGATTTTAGCTGGGAGTCATCTCTCCTTGCCTCCCAAAATTGACTAATAAAGCTTTTTGCTACAACTTTGACTGTTGAGAATGATGTAAATCCATGTAGTTTGAAGCTTCAAAAAAATACTGTTCTTATCATGATAGTAATATATACTCTTGGAAGCCTTTGGTTATTTGGTTCAGACTTCTATTGTTGGATTTGAGTATATGCTACATGATTGAATGTTTACTTGTCTTCAGAATGAAGAACATGTATGTTGTAAATTAAGCTGGCTTTTAATGCATGGAATGTTACAGAAAAGTAGATCTTAAGCAAGGTCTCATGCAGAGCGCATTATTTAGTGCAGCAATGACATGGGCAGATGGTCAAAATTCAAAAAGTATTCAGGGATCGTATCCATTGCTTTCTGATTTTTTGGCCGTTGAAACATAAATTTCAGAGAATTTCATGTAGGGGTGCATGATATTTATGGTGCAATAGGAATCATTACTTCATAGATTCTCTTCCCTTAAAATTGCTTGCAAGGACCTACTGCAATAAAATCGGCGATGCATCTATGCCCGACAGAGATTGTCATTGGAGTTTATATTTGGGCATGGAGGTAATATTCTAGAATATCCTGGAATATTTGATTTGGGATGATTATATTGTCTTCAACCGAGAAACTACATTTGTAAGTATAAAAAATGACAAATAAAATATAATTTTGCCACTTGCAATTACAATGGTGAATGCTTGTGGATGCATCGATGGGGACGTATTGATGGGTTCTCCAACGGGCAACCCATTGATGCGTTAGCATCTTGTTTCAGTTTGGACGATGCTTTTGCCAGGTGCTACGTGTCACGCCTAAATTTTTTTGCAAACAAAATAGCCACAAACAAAAAGCACCTGCTTTATATATGTAGTGATAATCATTGCCGAAAACTACATTCAAACCTTTAGCTTCAAATCTGTGAACTAAGACCAAAACACTTCTTCAAATCCGATGCAGTAAGCATGCCAACATATGCAACATCACTTACTATGCTATCCTCAGTATTGCTTCCTCCAGATCTCCACCATGATTTGCTAACATGTGCCTCTCCCTTCACATGCTTCCAACAATGTTAAAAAATGTTGTCTCCTGCTGCATTCTATCACCTAAATGTAGGTCTCACCAAGCTTGATAAAAGCATCTAGCCATATATTTGTGTGGTCTTTTGCCCACATAGCTGAATTGTCCCACCCTTGCATGCGCAATATTGTGCACATACCAACTATGTTGATCTGAAATTAGAACCTTGGCAAAAGCTTGGTGGGCTCTGAAGAAACTAAGCTATGATGGTCTAGTTTTAGAACCTTCAAAGGCTTGCAGGTCTTTGACTACACTAGTATGCATTAGGCACGTCCCACAAAAAGATCCAATCATAAGAGAATCCGAGTGTATGCAATGCAATCTCATCATGCTAATGCCTTGTGCAGCTCGATACACACGGAATACAAAGACTGTAATTAGAAACAGAAATTTTGTATTGATTAATGGTTCCGCACAACTGGTTCTTAGAAGCTCATAGATTGATGATGTATGTAGAACCAGAAGCTCATAGATTGATGATGTATGTAGAAATCAAATTGACAAGTTCTGCTTCTCTATTTGGTACGGTAGAGCTTGCTTCTCAGTTTTCAAGGATGCACCTGGAACATAACATTTACACGTACATTTAGAAAACATATCTCAGGTAAAACAACATATTTTTTGGCCCTTACCATGTATAATCCTTTGTTCCTTACCCTTAGCGGTAGATGAGTGTGAAGGCAGTCTGTATCTGCACCAAAATCATAATATAACAATATATCCCTAATAATGTTTTCTAAGCAAATGAGCAATACGACTTACCTCAGCTGTCAGTCAGTAATCTTGAAATGAATGTGATGTTGTAACAGAAAAACACTTCCGCGCTTTCATTTTCACGCCGTTTTAATCTAACTGCTGCCTTCTTTATAAATTAAACCAGGGGCAAAGAGAACATCCTGATTAACCCATACAATTCCAGAAGACTGGGATTTGGTCCGCAACAAACTACTCCAACCATGCGCAAACTCTAACCACCAATGTGAACCATTGGACGATTTGGTGTCTTCGCTAACTCGAACATACCAACCATGCGCAAACTCTAACCACCAATGTGAACCATTGGACGATTTGGTGTCTTCGCTAACTCGAACATACCAGCATGAGCAGCTTTCTTCCGTTTCACCTGCATAATTGAAAGCTCCAGAGTTTATGGACATATCCCAACTAAGCAAGTATCATAGCAAACTATAAGACGGTTGGTAAAATGAAACAAGATCCCTGAAAGAATCACGTATAAGAGCATATAAGAGCCTGCATGGGTGCAATCCTCAGACTGAACCTTCTGATAAGGGAAGATTGTAATTATTAACGTCAGTCATCTGAACTTAAATATTCTTCCAATTACCAAAATGATCAAACATATTCACTCTCTGGAAGTTGACATAGGGACCAGTTCTATGTATAAGGTGAAGTAAATTACAGAACTAGTAACTAAGAAAACCTTATTTAAAAAACACTCTTTTTAATGTTTCTTCCATCCCTGGCATGTTTTAAGCCCTCTCACATATATTCGAAGACTATATCATTCATTTCAATAACACCTCCATGTTTACTCCTTTGCTTGTGTACTTTCTGCTTCAAAGAGTGATTAAAGCTCCTTCTTGGAGGCATGGTACTGATATATATATACATTTGAGAAATTTCAGACATGAGACGCACACAATGGTGAGTATCTTACTGCAGAACCAATGATCTCTTGAAGTGTGATATCATCAACTCCCGCACGTATCGCATCCCTTAAGCTTACCTATACAACAATTTTGCAGCTAATGAGCATGGACATGTCCATAAGTATTTTAATAGAGATCCAATTAGATACATGTGAAGTGTGAAATCTTAGACTTCACAAAGATGTGTATAGTATCATGTGCATGTTTTATGAAGACGAAACACAAACATTCTCACCTCAGATGGACCAAAAAGGCACACTTTCAAATTTCCATCAGCCATTAGCCGTAGGCGGTTGCACCCAGCGCAAAAATTTTGTGTCATTGATGTTATGAATGACACTGTACCTTCAAATCCTTCCACAGCATAATCCTTTGCAGTATCTGATGGGGAATTGTGCAGGCGTTTTAATGCTGGAAATTTCTTCAGCTGAAAAATTAATGGCTTAGTTTGTAGAGATGACAAAGCACGCATCAGAAAAGCAGAGATTCAGAAAGATCAAGTAGTTACCACGGCTGACAATATTTCTGCATAAGAAACCATTTTCTTTGAGTTCCACACATTTCCATCAAAAGGCATAAACTCAATGAAGCGAACGTTTATAGGCTTTGACCTCGTCAGTTCCACAAAGTCTTCAATTTCATCATCATTGCAGCCACGCATGACAACACAATTAATCTGCTAGTAGCCATAATAAATTAGTTAGAAATAAGACGTCATACCATCACCACAGAATTGAAGGAACTCAAATAAATACCTTCACAGGGTTAAAACCAAGGCTTATAGCAGTATCTATTGATTGCATAACTTTTTCATGACCTTTTCGCCTTGTTAGAAATTCAAACTTCGCTGGAACAAGCGTATCCAGACTTATATTCAGCTGATTAAGTCCACAAGCAACTAGCTGCGGCAACTTCCGTGCTAAAATAAGCCCGTTGGTTGTCATTGCCAAGTCTCGGACACCTTGCAAGCTTTTCAGATGCAAACAAATATCCTCAATGTCACGTCTTAGTGTAGGTTCCCCACCTGTAAGCCTTATTTTATTGACCCCCCCAGCCACAAATATTCTTGCTATTCTCAAAATCTCATCTTGTGTTAATAGATGGGACTTTGGTGAGAGTTCCACTCCCTCTTCAGGCATGCAATATTGGCACCGAAGATTGCAACGTTCTGTCAGTGAAATTCTTAAGTACATGTGACGTCTTCCAAATTTATCAATAAGCATGTCATGGATAGTGCCATCCTCAGGAATACCATCTAAGCCAACATCATTCTCTGACAAAGCAGGCAGAGAACACATAGAAGCTGAAGAATGATGGAATGAACTTTGACACTCTAGCTTCCAATCTCTTCTACAATGCAAACCATTTCTGGGCATACAATGGATATTCTGGAAGGATGTATGATAAGAACGCTCTTTCTTACTGAGATGATGCTGATTCTGACATAATGAAAGACTTTTATTAGCTCATAAGGATGCAATCGAACAAAAAAAGGAATCACAATGAACATGCCACGTTATTCTTCTTGTTCAATGTGCAGACACTTCATAGTTTCTACAGTCCCGTATCTGGGACTACTTGACCTTTCTATGATACATTTTTTGAGTTTTGAAAATTGATTAAGATAATTCTGCTTAGCTCAAATCAAGGATCACCTATCAACAAAAGGCTACTTCAGAGAGGTAAAGGTTAGAGAGCTCTTAATGCAACTAAAAGGCTAGTTTTCTGCAAAATTGGCAATATAAATCATATAGAGTCGTGATGAGATCCCAATAAATAGCCACTCTTTATTTTTCGATACAATTAGACATATCTACGGATTGCAGCAGAGTTAGGCACTGACGGCCAACCTATATGAGCTGGAAGAATTCAGAAGTATAGCTACATGGCTACTGTTGTATTGGAGTTCCTAATAAGGAAAATTGGCATTGCTGAAGTACTGCAGAGATGGGCTAAATGGCAATACCGGGATTGGTTTAACTCTAGACTGCTTTGTTGGTTTAACTCTCCAAGAAAAACCACCATATTAGCTACCTAGAATTAAGAGAATAATAAAAGACTTACATAAGAAAGAGGGCTGCCCACTGAAGAATTCCACTTCGACCTCCTAGGGATCAGCTGAAAGACGGATCGTTGGGCACGCTTCATGAGGGGCAATTAGTAGTGGATCTTCGGCTGGAATGGAGATATTATGAGCTTGGATTCAGCAGCTGAGAGGAAGTGAAATGGCAAAAATTGAGCAGAGAGTTAAGATTTGGAGAGAAAGGAAGAAGCTGGCTCATGGACAACTGCCGGGGTGGCTCATGGACAGGACGCGGGGCCAAGCTGAGCTTTGTAGCCATGGCCTAACTATGGGAATGCGTTTTCCCTTTTCCTGTTGTGGTTAAGGCTTGACCTTCCAACACAATTTGCCGCCATGTGGCTGCCGATATCTTTGCATTGTCAATCGTCTCCAAATAATTTAATCACTCTTTTTGTTGTCTTCTGATATGTCTTCAGCATCTGTTCATAAAAGAAATCCCCACATGCGTGCTTGAGATGTCTTCTGTTCGGACCCCCACCTTTTGTTAAGGGAAAATTTTCATGAGAAATTTTAGCAAGATAACATACTAATTGATGGCTCCAAGTGTTAGCCGTTCCGAGTAGGCCATTTTGCTTCTTGACACCATAGCCAAACTCCAAGCTCAAGTTTTGGAGGTTTTTTGTGCTGCGATCACCATTTGCTTTGCGGATCTGAAGGCGTCGTGGCTTTAGGATCATTTTGATCCTACGTTTGCACCATTTAGTGTGATAGGGAGCTTTGTTTTCAAGCAGCTTCTAGAATCAGTTTATAGACCCAGTTTAATCATCGTTAATAGGATAAATGACACTGTTGATGCTGAGAATGATGACATGCAACTACCTGTTTTGATTCTTAAGCATCAGTTTGCTCTTTTTCTTTGCAACTGGTTCTTTCCTAGCAAATCTTGCAGTATATGCTTGCAGTATATGCAGTAGGAAGCCTGCGAAAATCATATCATGATTAGATTATTCCTTTCTTTTCCTTCAAGAAGGGGGATCTTTTTTTTTTTGAAGGACGAGAGATAAATTTCATTACCAATCAAGAAAAACGTACAATAAGCTGAGAGATAGGTTTAAAACTCAAAGGGAGAAAATAAAATTCCCTCTAACCTGTACATCTCAGAAGTTTTAGTATGACTATCCTCTAAAGAACCCATGACTACTGAAGATCGCTTGTTTCTAGCTGCCTTCTTGAGTGTAACAATTCTCCAATCATCACCATGCTCCACAACAGTCTTAGGAATCTGTGATGG
>JAANSK020290190.1:0-10508 GCA_011763485.2 Isoetes engelmannii
GGATGGCGGACACGTGGCACAGATTGACGCCTATCTTTCTTCCACGTTATAGGGAAGCCCATTTAGTGGGCTTCCCTACTGTGTCAACCTGCCTCCGCGCTGACGCGCGTCGGCAGGTTTCCACAGCAGGAAAGTCCACTAAATGGGCTTTCCTATATACATAACATACCTATAGAAATACCACCACATTCGAACCTTGTCACCTGCGTATACAAACTTAATCCATTCATAAACAATCTCTTTACAAATTCTAGTAAATTTTGCAAGAAGGAACTAGCTTACTTACCTGAATTTTTAGCAAGGAATCTTCCTCTGTAATTTTTTTGTGCTTGAGAGATAGGAGATTGAGTTCTATATCCACATCCTTTAGATCTTCCCATTGACTCAGATTCACAGTAGCAGAAGCTTAACAAGGATGGTGCCTGGGGAAGTGGAATCCACCATATGTAGGTCTTGTATGATCATCAATGACCACTTTTCCACAAAATATTGGATAATATTGAAGAACTTCACACAGGGATTTACAAAGAGAAGCAGCAGTGGATGCTAGATCTAAATGGGCAGAACCTCGGTACGAATACAAGAGGCCCATGTAGAGATCTCGAGGAAGAGCTATATCCAGATTGGACAGAAAATAAGAGCATTCTTCTAAATTGCTGGGCCACCACTGGTTTTGCTGACTCTGATGTGATCAGAATAGTTTCTCAGAAGAAATGTGCTCCAATTTGCATGCCTCACCTCCAGGCTCTGCTTAGTCCAATGCCTACCTCTTACGAATGCCAGGAAGAGTTGCTGAGGAAGACTAAAGGAAGATTAGCCTGCAACCGTGGTACTCAACAGCTGCTGAAAAGTCCCTGCAATGCAACAGATTATACAAAGAGGAGCTCTCTCTGAAACTCTTTGGAAATCGCTGACTTTACTCCAAATCCCCAACTGATGGTTCTCCTGGGAGCCCAAACGGCCGAAATGATATCTGGGGCTGCCCTGGGATGCCATCGCTTTGTTGAGCAGGCAATCCGGCCACTGCCCTATTACGTTCGTTGTTGCCCTAACGCCAAAAAGGTTGAAGCCCTTCGCTGGCTTCGACCATGGAAGAATGTTTTTTATTTATTTAGAACGGTTTATTTTTAGAATTGTTTTTTTCTTTTTTTTTTAATAGTTTGAATGGGTTATAATCAATGGTTTAGCACCAAAACAATAAAAAAAAAACCGCTATTTTTTATTAAAACATTTTTTTTCCACCAAAACCCAGTGTAATTTGCAACAACGAACAATGGGAGAAGTTATTTTTTTGTCCTAAAATACAAAATAAAAAAACATTGGAAACTTCAAAGTGTCATGTAAACCATTAAATATATCCATTTAAAACATTTGATACTTCAAAATGTCATGTAGCCATTAAATATATCTATTTATTATAATAGAATAGAATGCATTTTATCGTCCACGAGACCAATTGGCCTATGGAACCCAAACGAAGATAGAGCAACAATCATATTACCGCCAGGATTAAAAAATCCCCCGTCCTGAAGGGTTTTCGAGGGAAAAACCTTGGCAATAATAAGTCTGCTGGTATATTGGAAAACTTACATCAAAATTCAGTTATGGCATAGATGGGCACAGCTGAGCCCGTGCATCCATGACCTCCTCAAGGTATGACCCAAGAGATCCCACTGAGTTTATGCTTAATAACAGATGCAAGTGCTAGTTAGGCACTACCAGTTGAGGATACCGCACCCGGATTTATTCATAGGCTAGACAGGCCTGCAGAGCATGGCTTTCATCCTTAATGGCACCATGATGGCAGTACTGGCAGATCCTATCTTCTCCTGCCTTCCGAGCCCATTGTCCCGTTTCAATACGGAGGCGATGCCCACTGAAACGGAGGCGATGCCCACCTGTGCGCATGGAGCTATGAGTCTGCGTTTCTTCATGGCAACGGGGTGTGCAAGTATTGATATGGGGCTCTTGTGAGCATGGGGTCACTTGTTACCTATTAGTGTGCCAGTTTGACGTGTGCCAGAGCCTCCGTATCCCACAATTTTGCTAAGGCTAAGGACAGAAGCAATACCGTTTCAATTCATCGTGGTCCTTCTTTGTGCGAACTTGCACGCATTTGTGTGTCTGGACGTTCCATCGGGAAAGCCACTGGGCTTGTTTGTCCTTCCAACAGGCTTTACGGCGCTGCGGACCCATTGCGATGGCCAGGGCCATATTGGGCAAGCGAACATCACCCATACAGACCACCTTATGAAAATAAAGGACATGGTGGCTCATTGCTGCCCTCTAGAGGGGTATGTCGCTAGAAGACAAAGGTTTGCAAACTAGAAGACAAAGAGAGACACACTTTAGATTTTGAGATGCCTCCATCTGAGTTTTTTGAGGTCGTAAAGTTAGGGTTCAAGCGTATCTTACATCAAAGAATGTTTTGCCGCTGCCTTCCTCTTCTTTGACGCTTTCTCTCCTCTGTTCCAGCCCAGGCTTCTTGGCTTTCGGTGGTCGGTGATGGCAACACGAGGCAACAAAATGACCTCCACCCTAACTTTACGTGGGAGAAGGTTCACCTGAGGCCCTTACGCAGGTTCGCCCTAGCAAGCTCGCCAGCCCCTCACCCCGCATAACGGCCTACGGGCGAACCTGATCTCTAATGTTGGTGCCATGTAGGGCGAAGCCGGGCAGAACCAAGGTAATGGCAATGCTTTTTAGCGCAACAGCCTGAGTAAAAGGCCCTTTATCTACGAAGGCTAGCCTATCCACGTGTCAAAAACTGAGTTGGTTATTGCTTAAGCCATTCGATTATGATCTACAGAATAGACGGTCTTCAAAATTCGATGGCCGTTCTGGAACTTCGCCTAATTTACAGCAAAGATATGGATCGTACCTTAACGTTGCTCCGCACAGGTAAATCAGCGTTTTTCTTAGTTCCTATTTATCGTAGCTATATTTTAGCCTCAATTAAGATCATATTCAAGATCATAGTTACCGGCATCGCAGGATAATTTGAGTTGGATGTGGCTTAAGCCATTCGATCATGATCTACAAAGATTAGACTGTTTCCAAAATTCGATGGCCGTTTTGGACTGTCGCCTAGGTTAGATCAGGAGATGCTCCACAAAATGGATCGTTGCCTATGGTTAGGTCAGAAGTTGCTCCACAAAGGTAAATCAAGGTTTTCTTAGCTTCTATTTATCGTAGCTCTATCCTAGCCTTATAAGATCATATTCAAGATCATAGTTCCCATTTTCCTTTCGAATTCTCACTTTAGTATGGACCAACATGCCTATTTGCCAGAGTTTGCTCTGTAATCTGTGCAAATTGATGTTTAGATGTGGTGTCAGTCAGTTTTGGCTGCAAAGGCATGTGCAATGCATTCTTTAATAGAAACCTCTGCATGACATGATTAAAAGTTTTATCTGATGAACAGGGCCTGAGCGATAATTTCTCTGGCGCTAGCCTTTATATGGCAATTATACAGTCAATGTCTTTTAATTCCTCAACACAAAGATATGCCAAGTCTGTATGTCTCTTAAGTTGTTGCCTGCCTTCAATGCTTCAAATAAGAAGGAACGATTTTAACTCAATGCACCAGCATATGGCCATGACTCTTTTACATTAATTCTTTTGGAATTTGAAGGACCAAAACATTCCCCTTTGCTTTGCTGTTGGGCACTGACACATTGTATAATATAGTGCTCTAGTGAGGATTTGGAGAGGCTATTTAGGACAACAGTGGTAGTCAATCCACATTTTGATCTACATGCCTTTCTGCTGATGTGCTGCAGAACCAGAACTTCTATATGAAAATGCAGCATTCTGTATCTCTAATGTGGCTATTCATCGCTCCTTCAGGCTGCCATTTCCTTCCTAGGTTTACCTTAATCAACTATTATCAGTAAAGTTTGCAAACTGATAAAGAGCGTGTATTTGCTGGCACAAAATCAATTCTTGGTTCTAAGATCAATTTTTGGTTCATTGCTGAAGTTATGACGCTGCATATTGCTTTGTAAGCCTCCTATCCTTTCTTGGATTATAGGATCTGTGCTTTTACTGACTATAATAGGGTGCCTCTTCATAGGCATCCTTTAAACTAGTGGCTAGACGGAGTATTATAGTTTGGAAGCTCCCCAATTCCAGGCAATTGCATCAGAATATATTTGTCATATTTAAGGCTGTGCATATGCTCAGTATAATAGGCCACCTCTGCATAGAGGTCCTCTAAGCTATCCACTAAGCTTCCCAAGGAGTACGGATGCAATAGAATTGACAATTCCTTTTTGGTACAGTTAACTATCCATTTGGCGTTACTTAATTTGCTTATTTGAAATTATTTTCTCGGTTTAGGCTTAGTGTGATTTAGCTAGACGATCTTAAATTAGGCTGGTCTTCCAGATGAGAAACTCACATGGCACCAACTTTTCCATATTGGCATTAGGTCTGGAATTGGCAAGTCATGCAGATGCATTTGATATTGGTTTGTTTTGTTCCTATGCTATCACTTTCTGATGGCTTTCTTGCTTTGCAGGCATGGTTGGATTTGGCTTTACTGGTAAGTTTCTGGGAGGATTTCTATGTTTTTATCCAGTAAAGAGGAATCCACTATGTTGCACCTAATTTATATTTGTGCAGAAATAAATGCTTTTAATGTATAAGACAAAATTCTAGGTTTGCCTTCAGAAACTGATACGTACAGGAGATGCCCATACTTTTGTACAACTAATCACAGAGGCCTTCTATATTTTAAGTTCACTGAGACATTCTGCAGATATAATCTTATGATGGTCCTTGCTGGAGATGTAGTTCAAAGGAGCATTGGTGCAACATTCACTTTATCCCCTCTAATGGTACTAACTCCGTCCCTAGTTATTAGGACGAATGGAGGGAAAAACAGAACTAACAATTCAAATACTTTTCTGACCTGGAGACTCTAATTAATTCTGGTCTTGATTAACATAGATATAAGAACTAGTATCTGAGATGTATATACTTTTACAAGCCGCACAAGGATAGTTTTATAGTTTGTATTATATGTGTTTTACTAGCTTGTTTCCATAGGATTGTCGTTTGAAAGTGTGATCCGTGGATAAAGATACCAAGTTTGCTTTCAGTTTCTAGTTTCTGACAACAAACACAATAGGCTATGCCAGCCAACATATCTGCCGACCAGTGTGGTTTCAATTCTGCAGGAACACTCCTATATCTGGCGATGAAAGCATGCCGCTCCTATCGGTCCCTCGATCCATCCCTTTGCATTTTTTTCTTCGATCCGATGTGGCCCTATCAGCGCCCATCAAATCCGTGGCGCATTTCAGGCCAAGAAGACGGGGGAAAATGCAAATTTCAAATTCTTCAGAGGATCAGTGCCGCATGCAAAATGTAGTATCTGACATGGGCGCTTTGCTTCAAACTGAGAGAAGTAATGCAGCAAAAGCAGCTGGAAGTCTTATTTCTTCAATCAATGAAGAGGGCCGTGCTGCGCTTATTTCTGCTCTAGCTTTAAGTGGTATGGAGATTTTTGCATTTTGCATAAGAAGATTTAGGGTTCGTTCCTGCAGCTTCTCTATGTTTATATGTTTGGTGGGTAATATTGTAAATGATAAATGACGAAGCATCAGTCTTTTGAAATTTTAATTCAGGTTGAATCTAGCTTGCAGCTTCTTCAGATGCTGCTATTGTGCAACTTGCAAAATCTGATGCAAGTGTCAAAGAATTTCTCAGTGATGACAAAGTAAGAAGTTACTACGAGTCCCAGGCTGGTCTTCCAGAAGAGAAACTCACATGGCACCAACTTTTCCATATTGGAATTAAGTCTGGAATTGGTAAGTCATGCAGATGCATTCAATATTGGTTTGTTTTGTTTTTATGCTATCACTTTCTGATGGCTTTCTTGCTTTGCAGGCATGGTTGGATTTGGCTTTACTGGTAAGTTTCTTTGAGGATTTCTATGTTTTTATCCAGTAAAGAGAAATCCACTATGTTATACCTAATTTATATTTGTGCAGAAATAAAATGCTTTAATGTATAAGACAAAATTCTAAACAAGGTTTTTCCTTCAGAAACTCATACATTAAAGAGATGCTCATACTTTCTACAACTAATCAGAGAGGCCTTCTAAATTTAAGTTCACTGAGACATTCTGCAGATAATCTTATTATGATCCTTGCTGGAGATGTAATTCAAAGAAGCATTGGTGAAACATTCTGTTTATCTCCTTTAATGGTACTAACTCCGTCCCTAGTTATTAGGATGAATGGAGGGAAAAACAAAACTAACAATTCAAATACTTTTCTGACCTGGAGACTAATTAAATCTGATCTGGATTAACATAGATATGAGAACTAATATCTGAGATGTATATAATGTGTCCTACTAGCTTGTTTCCATAGGATTGTCGTTTGGAAGTGTGATTTGTGGATAAAGATACCGAGTTTGCTTCCAGTTTCTGATCGTTTTGGGATTGTGCTTTTATAAATAAGATGCCATGGGATTGTTAGCATGGTTGGATCAGCTGGAATCTCGGAATCCCACTAACCCCTGCTGCAGTTAAGATGTCTTGGGAGATAGCCATTGCAACTCCACCGACTCAAGATGGTATGCATAAGGGAGGCTCTGATGCAAGCATAGCAATTCTTGATGATGTTTCTTTATTCTTCCTTAAAAGAGTGTGATCCCGAGTTCACTGATCGGGACATGACGATGATGTACCTCTTTGTTTGTCTGATTAGTTCTACAGTGCCTTCTCTTCATTCTATTGTATGTCCTTTCTCAACAGGTTATGGGCCCACGCTCACGCATTGCCTGAATCGCCTAAGCCGTTGTTTCTTTGTTCTTGCATCATTTCACTCGTTACACTTATTTCTTGCCTGACCATTGCAAACCTCATAAAACACAAAAGCTGCTTCTCCTTCTTGATCCGTTTTTCCCTCTAGTTTGCAGTTTTAGTCGGGACATGACAATGATGCACCTTTCCATTTTTTCATACGTTTGACTATCTAAATAGTTCTACATTCCTTCTCTTCATTCTATTGTATGTCATTTCTCAACAGGGATTGTGCTATTATAAATAAGATTCTTCAATCAAACATACCAAGTTTGCTTCCTATATTTTATTTTCATATATCTAAGATACCTGTGAATGAAGAGCCCAGGTTTACTGATATTCATAATATGCAGTCTGCAGGACTTGGAAATGCAGTTTCTGATATTTTTGGGACAGTCCTTTGTGGGTATATTGACAGTATTTCTGAGCATATTATGCCTGAAGCCCATGTGTCAGCATTCCAAATGCAATCGAAAGAGGCATGGATGGCTGAAACACTAGGATCAGCAGTAGGTGTGACAATTGGATGTATCTTGGGGCTTATGCCACTTTATTTTCTCGAGTCACATGGAGGATCTTCTCCTGGTCATGAGAGCTCTACTGATTTACATAAGGCAATCCATTCTATACATAGACCTGTTTCAGTTGCTAAGAAGACTTCTGCATTAGCTCCAAGAATGCTATTCTTTCCTTTCTTATTTCTAAAAGGTGGTTTTCGTCATCTCTTTGGTGTTCTTGTATTAACAACAATAGGCTTACAGTATGCAAGAAAGAAAATGAGAGAGCTTAGAGATGAAGGTGAAGCAGAAATTATGCCATGAAATGCTGGAATAACAGTATAGGTTGCTCACGTTTAATGAACAATTTAGCAGAACAATGTTTTCAATTTTTTACCTGGAGCCTTGTGACTTGATACCACATTTTTCTGTGTGGGATCACTTAAACCATAATTTATGTAGTGATTTGTCTCAGTTTGCTCTTTGAAATATGCTGTTTTGGATGCCTTGGATGGGTTGAGCTATTTTTGCATAGCTGGGATATATAGAGGTCTGTTGATTGCAAAATCTGAAGAAAATATAATTTTGATTTTGTCATCTTTTAATTAGTGTAGTAGATGGCACTTAGTGTGGGTCTATCATATAATTACTAATTTCATATTTCGCTAATTTCAAGCCTTTGATCAAGGGAAGATACCACGATGAATTCTCTCTCTAAAAACCACAACCCTTCACCAAAAATCCATTTTCCACCTCACCATAAGATTCTTACCCATTGTTCATTCAGTTAACCACTCATCTGACGGTCGAGGTAAAAGGGTTTTGTGTGTTATATGAGTTAGCTGCTTTCTTATATGCCGTTTGTCGTCGTGGTAGGATGTTAGGGCGCCATTTGACTGTTCATTTGAATTGAGCAATGTTTGATAGATCTAACGGCACCAAGTAAAAGCAACACAATCCAACGGTTGAGACTTGCTCCACTCCCTTTCCATTTTCTAATAAAAAAAAAAATCCTTCTTTTTAAGAGCCCTTTTATTTTTTTTTTAGCCTTAGGTTTATTTTAGCCTTTGAAGCTCCTTTTGTCCTAAAAATCTCGTAAACAAACACAATAAACAGATCAGGCTATGGCAGGACAACATATATGCCGACCAGTGTGGTTTCCATTTTGATTGCAAGGTTTATGGTGCCGTTGAATGCATTTGAATTCTTTGATTTTGTGGATCATCGTCCCACTACAATTTATACATTTTGCTCATCATTAGGGCTTGTAAATGTCAAGACCTTGGAGGAGCTTCTATGGTTGAAGATTCCTCTATGATTTGTGTTGCTGCTAGGAGCGCTTCCGCGTTGACAACGTGATTTACTCGCGGAACGAAACCAATTGACCAATTGACTCAACATTATAAGGAGATCGTTTGTGATTTTTTCGAGTCTTGAAGAAAGGTCTCCAGCTTGGCAAAAATGATGCAGAGAAGTTTGCTTGGTTGATGGGTAGTGTCCTTCCGTTGGATCCGAGCCAAGCTGGATCTTCAAGCAGCAAACCTTAACTTTGGGGCCCTCTGCAAGCTAACAGAGAAAGTGGAAGCAGAGGGTCTTTCATTAACACGGGCCATAAATGCACAAAGGGGGGTTTAAACTTATGCCTTACGATTCTCAAGCAAATCATTCTCCAAAAAGTGATAAACTCGTGCATCGTGAAGGGCGTAATGTTATATTTGCTAGTCCTGACCATAAATGTTTGTAATGTCCCAACTACACCCCGAAGCAAAAACGGGATACAACGGCTGGTACATTTGAAGTTCCACCAGAACCAAAGAAAGGGAGCGGGACTGTGACGTTCCAGAATAATATACGCCATGAATGTGTATATTATATTGCCACGTCACTGGTACCCGTCGAGTATATCGACATATACCCGACCTAGTTAGGGTTGGGCACAACCATTAGAACCTATTATATTGCACATATCTATAGCATATGTGAATATAAGCCTTATGGCCACATGGCAACTAACTATTAGACCCAAAACCCTAGCCCTAAACTCATGGGGTTTAAAAAGGCTAGAACCCTAAAAGTTCTCCTTTTCGAATTCCAGCCTTCAGAGCGTGCATTGCAGCAGATCCAAATCCTTTACGACCTCTCTCGAACAGTAGAGCTCGCAATCAGCAGTTGCTGACCCGATTCGAGTCGCACTCGAGCATCTCAGCAGGATGGATGCACCCTGAGGAATGGAAGACAGCCAAGGATCCGGTATGTGGCGATCAATTATTCAATGCCAGCTTCCCGACCTGTATTAAGCCGGGTTTGCATCCTTTCTTAGCCTTAGAGGACCTCTAGATCCCAAAATCTCAGCCCTCTAATGAATGAACGTAATCTAAGTATGTTTAGATTAGGTAGATTAGATCTTTCTCAGTGTTTCAATTCATTGTAATGTTTATGGGAAGGGGGGTAGAGACCCAGTGCCTTCTTAGTTGATGTATCTAGATTAGGCTCATTAATTCCCAATTAATACGGCCTGTGCATAAGAACCCGTCTGGCTGTGGGTGGCGGAGCTAAACTGGCTGACAAAGAAGACTTGTCCAGTTGCAGTTGATCCCTCTGGTGTATAATGCCTACAAGGGAACATTATGGGCTAGGCCTAATACCTTGGCACTGCGTGAGGGCAAGGTATGGGCTCGACACCTCATGGGTGATGTGTCACCTTCAATGAAGTTCAAGTCGTAGACAAGCAGTGGCTCTCTAGCTCGCTTGTAACTGGCATGCATTTTCTGGAGAGGAGCGATCTCATCTTGCCTCATGGGGACGGGAACTGGGGAGATGTAACCCAGCAATAGCGCCCTTGGCTATGCACCTAGCAGGCTACGGTCAGGCTCCAATAGTTTTCAGCCTATCTGCAAAGTATGCACAGGAGGGGCAGATGGAGTGGAGTACCTAGCGACCATCACTACAAGAAAATCGGGTATTCCGCGACGTCCAGTCACCACGTCTCTGCGACGTCGCGTTGCAAATTGCAACGCCAGGTCGCACAGACGTCGCGATCCGCAACGTGGCGTTGCAGGGACGTCACAGGCGACGCCCTAGGACGTCGCCTGGGATGTAACACGACGTGGAGGCAACGCGTGGCCGACGTCTGCGACCACGTTGCCAAACCCACGTCGCCAAGCGTCTATTCGTCGACGTCGCGTCGCATGCGA
>JAANSK020290201.1:0-10508 GCA_011763485.2 Isoetes engelmannii
CTGAGGCAGACGGACGGCCCCTTGATTGGTTGTCAAGCCAATAGGGGGGAATGATCCAGCTTCTATACGGTGGGGGCGCCGTAGATGAGTTGGGTACGTCACAGTACAGAATTTTTTCGGTGACCCCTTTGGGGCCAATTGTCAAACATTACAATATGGGAACATTGTACTCATGTGGGGAAACATTCTACTACAAATGGGATTGGTAAGAAAAAGACACATTCAATTCAATGTGCACAATAACAAACTTTACTATTGCATTGGCTCCATAGGAGCATTCGCAGTTTAAAGCTAGCAAGCATGTTGGCTTTTCTAACCTGCTTGCAACTGCTCTGTCCGTCTTCATTGTCTCCAATTCAAAATTCAACGTTATATGCTTGGCATATAACTGATAAAGAGTGATTTTCTATACGGGAGTATAACTCTTTGATTAAGGCATATGCCATTTTTCTTTTCTGTTGAAACTGCCTGCACGTCTAAGAAGAAGATAATAATACTTTTTTGCTCCTGCCCAACTCACTTGTCTGTCGCCCCTAAAATTTTCTCAAGATTATGTATAGAGTGATCTGCTGGGAGATTCTCTGCCATAACAGTCGTTGACTGCAAGTAAACATGTTAACCAGTGAACTTGTAAGGAATTCAACAACCCACAATATTCCTTACAACTTGCCTGGATTTCTTCTAAATCCACTTCTGGCAATAGTGATGCACGCTTAACCTTCAAAAATCATCGCTGACAATCTATACAGAGCAAAAAGTACTATAAAAATTTATGCATTATTTTGTAACTCTTCCTATGCAATTCCATTTTCGATAAAGATGAATTTCCAAGCATGGACCATAGGGACTTTGGCATTGAATTCACAGCTTGTTACAAAGCAGGCAACACATGGAGGCAGTCTAGCGTAGAAGCTTTCCAGCAAAGCACAGATGCAACAAGCTCTGTGATATGGAGACAGTTGTGACGTATTGTTATTGAAGGTCTTCTGATCATCATTGTATGCATCATCATAATGAAACCAATTCCACGTAATAGACAAGAGACACTTATCTTGGCTAGTTTGATGAGTGTACTAAATTGAAATCGGGATGACAAGAGGGGTACGATGTTGGAAAATATTTTATGTCCATCTTTCACATCTATAGAGGATATAGAGGAATTCTTAAGCAACATAAGTCTCATATATTGACAATTATTATGAGGAATTTGGACGAAGGAAAAAGGCCATAAGAAGGATAGTATAGCTAGAAAAGATGCATAAGGGACAAAAAAGTACCCCATAATGGCAATTATTATGGGTAATTTGGACAAGAAAAAAGGCCACTTGATCTGCGAATTTTAAAGCACGTAACTATCTTGCATATCCCAAGTTATTGTGCTATATATTTGGACCGAGAGGAGCACACATATGCTCTGGGCATATGCTTAGATTTTATACTATACATTTTTTCATGCAAATAGTAGAGGAAGCCAATGGATGCACTAGGGTGAAACATTTAGCAATGTTGAAATAGGATTATTGTGCTAGTTAATAAGAGCCATCAATGCACGTAAAAACAGGGTACCAATGATTCTGTTGTGTCCACAAATCACGCCACTTGGCACATTTTCTTTTCACGAATGTTTAGCTGTTTTCAAGTCACGGACGACACGGGGTTTCTTGGTTCAACCCGTCATTCCAGTGATTTCACCCTACATTCTATCGATTTCACCCTACATTCCAGCTTCCTTACCCAACAGAATCAATTGTTACTCTTCTTCCAAGTTGCATGAATCACCTCCTACTTCAAATTAAGAGGTGTCAGCAGCGCCTCCGCGCTTCACGCGGCGCTGCTTCCACCCCGGAATTTGAAGCAAGAGGTGATTCCTACATACGTAAAGTATAATGTCTACAAGATTTTTCTTTGCTTTAAATACACAATAAATGGAAAAAAGTTTCCAACTTGTAGCGTAATTTTCCATGTATGACAACTAGCAAAAGAGACTTACTTAATTTAAGGATATTCTCTACCCTCTTTCATACTTTTGAGGGCAATCCAAGGTTCCATCACCTACACCAGTTCCAACTTGTGGCGTAATTTTCCATGTATGACAACTACCAAAAGAAACTTACTTTAATTTAAGGATATTCTCTACCATCTTTCAGAATTTTGAGGCAATCCAAGGTTCCATCACCTACACCAGTTGTTACCAAGGACTATGAAAGGTCTTATTTGAGGTATAATGGACTCATCCTCTTCCTGGTGGATATTGTATTGTACTGAACACCACGACTACACCTTAAAGTTATATGAGGAACACATTAGACCCTATAACACTGTTGTAGGAAGGGGATTGTAACAAGGGAAATAGACTAGTGAAAACTGTCATTGTCTTTCAGAATTGTTGGCCTACAGATTTCCAGGCTGGTTCGTCGAGTCTCCTACAGTTTTCCTGGCTGGTTCAATGAGTCTGGGAGCAGATGACTGCATCGAAAGTGGGCATGGCAAGAAAAGTACCTGGGTGTAAAAGGTTCTAGATCCATGTTTCACATGTGGCTAGAACTATGACAAAAGAAGCAATAAGAAGAACTTGTAGGGAATATCTTAAGCCTAGAAGATACACAAGGGGCACAAAAGGATCCCAGTAGTGGAAATTATATAGAAGCTGACAAGGAAAAAGGCCAGTGGATCTGCACCGTACGACCTGGGCGATCGGACGGTGTCTAGATTTAGAGCAAACCGTGTGAACATTTATCCCCTTTCCGCTGGACAGGAGTAAATTTAGCAGGCCGGCAGGAAGAGCGCCTAAAAGCTTCGACATCGACGCCGTATTTCTGCAGCTTCAGGTTCTTCCTTCTTCTCCATAGCCGCGCAATCCTTCTGTGAATCTTCAAAACATGAGTTACTACAACGATCACAAGCCTCCAGTCGGCGCTCCTCCTGCCCAGGGCTATCCTCAAGGTATGCACAAATTCTTCACATCCTTTTTCCGTATACCATTTGATCGGCTGTTAAATTTTTACTTTGGGTCTTTGTTAAACTTTCCGTTTGATTCTACCTAGGTTATCCTCCAGAAGGTTATCCTCAGGGTTATCCCCCTCAAGGTTACCCTCAGGGGTATCCTCCACAGGGTTATCCTCAGCAGGGTTATCCTCCTCAAGGTTACCCCCAGCAGGGTTACGCTCCTGGTCAGCAGCAGATGTATCAACAAAATCAGCAGCCTAACCGTGATGTTGGTTTTATGGAAGGATGGTACGCTCTATTGTGCCCTCTTTTTGCATATAGATTGATTAGGGTTCATCTTTGCTTTACTTTTCAAAACCTATTTAGGCTTTGATTAGAAACCATTCAGTGTTACAACTTTTGCTGTTCAGTTGGAGTTTGTGAATTGTAGGTTGTAATCATGTTTAACCTCAGAAACCATTATACTTAAAATTCTGTAATTTTGCCAGACTTTTGCTGTTCTACTCAAGATCAGAGAAACTATTTCTGTCATCATAGCACACATTGATTGTTAGAGTTTCCAAAAATTATGGTTTCTAATTCAGATTCAGAGGAATATGCCTGCTGATCCAATCAGACTTCTTACAGATGCTCTTATTGTATTACAATAATGTCTGATTTTCTATCCAAGTTAATAAATGATTTGCTTTAAGATTCTAACAAGTATTCTGATTGTTCTGTTTTGCAGTTTGGCTGCTTTATGTTGCTGCTGTCTATTAGATGCCTGCTTTTAGTGTTCACTGTGGTGTGGGGTCTTGGGATACCGTCTTTTGCATAGCTGGAATGCATTACAGTGAATAGTTACTCGTGGTCATAAGGCGGTCCATATATTGGATTCATTATATTCAGTTCACTTCAGAATTCTATTCCCTACAGAAAAAGAGCAATGCTGCATCTGCTTGCTGATTTTTTAAATTGTAGATTTCAGTTTCATGAATGAAGCATTTTGGCTCAAACATTTCTGTAATAAGTGTGAAGTATTTTGACCGCAAAGAAGGTCTTTGGAAATTGGTGACTTTACTAAAAAAGTCCACTCAAAGAGTGTTGGCCGTCTGCTTCCACGGTGCTTATATTGGGCCCCCAAACAAAGACTCGTGATCAAAGGGTATTCATTCACACATGTGAATGTGGGGCATTCACACATGTGAATGTGGGGTATTCACACGTGAATATCCCCCATTCACACATGTGAACACCCTGCCTACGTGGCACTGGGTATTCATGGGTGTGAATACGCCTGGCTTACATGGCATGTAAGATGCTTATGTGCTTAGAAGAATCCCACAACAATTCCGCCTACAAGAATCCCACAACAATTTCGCACAAAACAAAAGAAATGGCACTTTAATAGAGTCAGGCTTGTCACATTAGCATTGGCGTATTCACATGGGAGCCAATAAAGTACGCGCATAAAATCACCTTATGGCATATAAATCTCGTAAGGTTTATTATATGTTATTTTAGGTTCAGAATTATCTTATTTAAAAGAAAAAAACATTTTTGATTGACATTAAAAGAAAAAAACATTTTTGATTGACACCAACTGATCCAACTCGCTATCCATGCTACTCGCTTTTTAAAATTAAAAAATGAAAATCATAACCATTGATCCTAACAGCATTCACAATAAACAAAAAATAGCATATTTAAAAGAAAAAAACATTTTTGATTGACACCAACTGATCCAACTCGCTATCCATGCTACTCGCTTTTTAAAATTAAAAAAATGAAAATCATAACCATTGATCCTAACAGCATTCACAATAAACAAAAAATAGCAGTAGTGCAAGGGTCAACCATAAGGAGGAGAACTAAACTTGTGCAGCAACACATGAACACCAAAAGCAACTTATTTCAAAATACAATACAAGGAGACCATCTCCATCAACGTTGGCTTTCATTGAAGCACCAAAAGCAACTTATTTCAAAATACAATACAAGGAGACCATCTCCATCAACGTTGGCTTTCATTGAAGCAGCCTGAGATGACACATAACTACGCAAAAAGTACATTTAAACAAGCTACAAACTAACACATAACTACCCAAAAAGTAGATTCAAACAAGCCACACACTTTTTAATTGTTGTACAACAACAAGAACAAGAGAACAGATTGTTGTACAGAAAGAGGAACATCACATGAAGCGGAAGTAACCATCGTTCATGCCCGCGTGGTATTGGGATAAGCAGAAGCAAACTGCTGGAGTTGCCTGAGCTTGAGGAGCATCGCTCGCACATGGTTTACTTCGCCTCTAAAAACTCTTTTATCACGTAAAGAAACATCTATGCCGGGTTAATCAACAGCCGTGAAGGCCTCTTCAAGAATGTCAACTACATTGGTCAAACTGACAGAAAGCATATGTACAGACCGCCAAGTCTGCTGCGTACTTTGTGTTCTATCACCGGGGGGGGGAGCATGGTTACTCCTCGCTTGGCGTCTTCTCTTTGCAGGATGATCAGGACCAGAAAGTATGCATTGTCCAGTAACTGGATATACCTTCCAACGGTGCTCATGTGAATGAGCACAGGGTTTGCGCTGCTTGGAGGGTTCTTCTGAGCCATGTACACTGCATGCCATCTAACATTAGGACCATCCTATTTGGTTTGTCTACAGGGTACATGCCCGTAGAGCGCAATGTCCAAGGCGTTGGAGGTATTGGGACGATTCAGTGCCATCTCACGAGCTAAATGCTAACTTTGAGGAGCTTTGTGACCCCTCCTACCGCCCTGAACTCGTAATTCCTAAACATGATGTGGATTACATTCCAATTCACACTGAGGACCACACCATGGCTGTTGGCTGGCTTTATTTGTCCTTGTTTTCCTGTATAGTTTCGATTGTATCTTTGTTTTTGTGTTCCTTGAACATGCTTTTTGTTGGTAATGTGTTCTTACAGGGCTTCAATGGAGAGCAACGCTGATTCACAGGATGACACTGGCCACCCTATTCTGAGCTTAGATCCTTCTCTAATAAGCTCAAGGATATTGGCGCATCTCGGCCTGATGCCCATGCCTGTCCTCCTGAGGCTGAACAGGTACTTATTCGTGAGCATCTAGAACATTCTAAAACATTTTGTTTTGCTTATTAGAGCACACTCTTTGTAACATTTATCAACACTTTCTTTGGCTTGAGATGCTTATCCGTGGGCTTCTACAACATTTTCCAGCATTCTATTTTGGTGTGAACATTTTCTTTGCAATTTATTTTGAAAACTTTCTATTTTTTGGACTGAGGTGCCTACCCATGGGCTTCTAGAATATTCTATAACTCCAATTGGCTTAGTACATCCTCTTTGCAAAATTTTTGAGTAGTTTCTATTTTTGGATTGAGATCGTGAGCTTCTAGAACATTATAGAACACTATATTTTCATTAGTGTCTAAACTTCTTATTCATTGCAAAACTTTTGAAACACTCTTTTTTTGGAGTGAGGTGTGTATCATGAGCTTCTAGAATGCAACATTCTATTTGCATTAGAGCACCCTCTTTGCGATATTTTTGAAACATTTTTATTTTTGGATTGAGGTGCTTACCCATGCTCTATTTTGATTGGAGCCCAAAGTTTCTTAGATTAAGGTGGTTGCTTATGGACATCTAGAACATTCTAGAACACACTACAATATCTTGATTCCATTAGCATTTTACAATACACAAGGTGCAAAAAAAAAAGAAGTAAAATCCATGGTGCTGTCGCTAGGGCTTGCCCCTTTTGATTTCTGTAAAATGATGCGGGTTTTATAAAATTTTTATGATACTTTCTAAAACACAAGGTTTTATCACTCTCATTTTATCATTTCGAGTGCTTCAGTTTATTCATGTTCATTTCCTGCTTCCTTTGTCTAAGAGGAGCTCAGGATGCAGTTGTATCCATCATTCAACTTGGTTTACTTGTCTGACACAGAAATAATTACTTGAGGCACCCAATGACTGCCATCAGAACTCAGGTGTTCCCATGATTGCTGACAAATTATACATATCTACGTGGAAGCTCAATGGAGCATGCAAGTGACAAAAATATGACTTCTAGTATAATGGTTGTATGTGTATATGTCTGCCAGTTCCCAAATAAGCATAATAGAAACTATGATTTTGTGTTGCTCAATATTGCTTATGTGAAAATGCATTTGCCTTCTTTGCATTTCCATCGGATTGGCTTAGCATAATGATGATAACTTAGCAATTGAAAGGAAACTCAAGCCTAAAGCTAGAAGGTTGGTGATATGGGAAGGAGCATCCTCTCGAGAGCAAAAGAGGATGAAGAGAGAAAAATATGAAAATAGGAGAGATAACAAGGGCATAAGAGGAGGAGATGAAAGGAAACCTCGACGAGGAACGCGATTTGATAATCGAAGTAAGAGTGATGGGTATAAGCCCCAACAGCAAGAGCCTCCTAGGGGACCTAGAACAGGTTGTACATTTGTGGTGGTCTCCATTATCAGACCAACTGCCCAAAGAATACCGTGGTTCCCGAAAAGCCGATAAGAAAAGTGCAGTTTAAGGAACCAACTCCTAAGGAACGCCCTATGGCCTAAACTCATAATCTGGAAGATAGGCCTGAAACATCTGAAGCAGGAGAAGAAAGAGGGCAAATCAAAGCAGTCGCTATAGAACAAGAAAAATGGCGGTTGCAGATTGCTTATATGAAGACACACTGTGCAACCGCAGTTCCATCCTCATGGCTATTTAAAGTAAAAGGAAAAGTTACAAATTGTGAGATTGTTGTTCTGCTAGATGATGGAGCAACTCATGATTTTATCTCCATGGATATAGTAAATGAGTTTAAACTACCAGTTTATGATTTGCAAACTCAACTCTCTGTGGTGCAAGGGCTCAAAGGGTCAGAAGGCCGTTGTGACAAGTTTGTTATTGCGCCATCGCAAATGGAAACTTATACTGAGCGCAGAGCACTCTTAGTAGCCGATTTGGGAACTGTGGATGTAATTCTTGGAATAGAATGGCGGACTCAATATGACATGCAGCTCAACTATCGTCAAAGGACTATTAAAATGTTTTTTGATGGGCAGCCCATAATCCTGAAGGCGGAGTATGTAAATGAATGTGAACCTTTGTTTTCATACTCTGAAGCAAAAACCTTAATACAAAATGACGTTGAGTCATATTTCATTTATTTGAGAGACTCTAATCCTTCATCTCAAATTCCTTCTGAACTGTATTGTTTCTTTAGACAATTTGATGACTTGTTTAAAGATGAAGAGACTTTGGACCTTCCTCCACCTCGTTTCGAAGATCATGCTATTCATTTGCTCCCAAATGCAAAGCCTCCAAACAGCGCCATACGGAGTAAGCCATTTTGAGAAGCTGGAACTGGAAAAGCAAAAAAGGAAGATGTTGGAACGGCAATTGATTCAGCCAAGCAGTTCTCCTTTTGGAGCCCCTGTTATTCTCATTAAAAAGAAGGACAAGGGATACAGAATGTGTGTAGATTACAAGGCTATTAACAAATTGACTATCAAGGATAAATTTTCAATTCCTAGAGCCGATGACTTATTTGATGAATTACAAGGTGCTTGCATATTTAGCAAGATAGACCTTAAGTCAGGCTATCATCAAATAAGGATCAAGGAGTCAGACATTAAACAGCTTTTAGAACCACTTTTGGACATTATGAGTTTATGCCATTTGGATTCACTAATGCACCCGCAACTTTTTGTCAGCTAATGAGAAGAGTTTTGGTACCTGTGCTGGGCAAATGTGTTGTTGTCTTCTTTTTGATGACATTCTTGTCTACATCAGATCCTTAGAGGAGCACAAGAAACACCTTCAACAAGTTTTTGATCTTCTCGGACAAAATCAGTTGTTTATTAACGAATCCAAAAGTCATTTCTTTATGCAAGAAGTTGGATATCTTGGACGCATCATATCCAAGGATGGAATTAGAATGGACCCAGATAAGGTGAAGGCTATTCTTAATTGGCCTCGACCTAATAATGTCAAAGAATTTCGATCCTTTGTGCATTATGTAGCTATTACTGCCGATTTGTGAAGGATTTCACAAAGATAAACCTTCCATTGAACAATTTTTTGAAAAAGGATATACCATTCCTATGGAATGATGATGCAGAAAAAGCTTTTCAGGACCTCAAATATAAGATGGCAACTATGCCTGTATTAGCTTTACTTGATTGGACCAAACCATTTCTAGTATGTTCAGATCCAAGTGGTAGTGCTATTGGAGCAGTGCTTATGCACGATGGTCATCCATTGGCTTATATAAGCCGTATGCTAAAGCCTTCTGAGCAGGCATACAATACTTGTGATAAGGAGTTGATTGCCTTAGTACATGCACTTAAAAAATGGAGTCATTATTTGATGGAATCCAAATTCATAGCTCGATTTGATCAGCAGAGTTTGCGACATATCCAAACTCAAGATATTGTAAATGCACGTCAATTGAAACTCATTGACACCATAAGAGATTTTGAAGGCATGCAGTTGGAGTATAAATCAGGGAAGGAAAACAAAGTTGCTGATGCTTTGAGCAGGGTCCTTACACATGCAATGTCTATTGCTAGAATTGTTGGCTTAGATTCAATAAAATTGGATTATAGAAATGACCCCTCTTTTGCAGTGCCATTCAATCAAATAGAAAAAGAAGGCCGAGATCCTCTTGGGGAATATAGAATGCATAATGGTTCCCTTTTGTACAAAAATTGTTTACGTGTTACCCAGGCATACCACCAGAAAGTGTTGCAGGAATGCCATGAACCACCTTATTCTGGGCATATGGGAGTTCAAACTACAATTGCTACTGTCAAAAGACGATTATTGGCCTAAACTAGAAAGGGATGTCAAAAAATATGTAGAAGCTTGTACCGTTTGTCAACAGGTTGAAGCTTCAACAAGTAAGCCAACTGGATTGTTGCAGCCCTTGCCAATCCCAGAAGAGCCGTGGAAGCACATTACCATGGATTTCATTCAGGGATTCCCCAATTCTTCTCATAAAATTAAACAAATATGGACAGTGGTGGATAGACTGTTTAAACAAGCTCATCTCATTCCTTGTAAGTCCATCATGACAGCTCCTCAGGGAAGCAAGCTCTTTTTGAAGGAGATATTTAGGATACATGGATTTCCTGATGCAATTATCATAGATAAGGATCCAATCTTCTGTAGCAAATTTTGGGCAGGACTTATGAAGATCTTGGGTACCAATTTGAAGTTTGCTACAGCCTATCATCCTCAAATCGATGGTCAAACAGAAATTGTTAATCGAACTATTGAAGATATGTTATGGGCTTATGTAGCAGAAAGAAAAACTCAGTGGGAAGATTATCTATATCTGCTAGAATTTGCATACAAGAATACCGTCCATTCGGTAACACAGAAAACTCCATTTGAAATTGTCTATATATGTGCGTTGGATTCACCCATTACCAAGATTGGAGGTGAAGTTCCTGCTTCAGATGAAGCCATTCATGACATTACAGAGATTTTGAAGGAAGTTAAGACTCGCATTCTCAAGAGTCAGGAAGCTATGATGTCAAGGATGGCAAAGAAGCGAAG
>JAANSK020290212.1:0-10508 GCA_011763485.2 Isoetes engelmannii
AAAAAAAAAAAAAAAAAAAAAAAAAAAAAAAAAAAAAAAAAACACAACCCTTGGCTATATCATATTAGATTCCAAAAACTTTTTCACCGCCGACAAAACAACTAATAATTATAGCCGTTAGATTATTAAATGTGTTAGAATATACCTCAAAATACTCACAACCCACCCTCCCGCTAACAAATTGCCCCAGAGACAATCCAAAAAGTAAATAAATAAATTGCTCCACGAGCAATCTAAAAAAGTAATCTACTTTTCGTATGACAACAGGCAAAATTTAGGGGAACGTAATAAATGTTTGCTTAAAATTACTATGTTTTTAGGCCCATTTTCTAAGGCGTAAAAGCTTCCCCCTATTTGCGGAGCGGCGCCGCTAAACCCTGTTTCTGGAGCATCTTTCCGCCATAGCCAAGCACTCTGTTTTTCCATCCAAAAACTTTGTTTCTGGAGCACCTTTCCGCCATAGCGAAGCACTCTGGTTTTCCGCCATAGCCATAGCCAAGCACTCTGCTTTGGTAATAACAGGTCGGGTACAGACAGCGGAGAGCAGAGACTTGGCATAGATCCGATTCAGTCAGTAGAGAGTAGAGGAGCTGATTGAGTGCAGCAAAGAACAAAGGAGATCGGCTGCCTGCTTAAAGATCCAACAAATGGTCTTATTCTTAGCTTTCTCTTGTAGATGGCAAATGGAAAGTTTTTTTCTTTCTCAAAGTGGAAGGATCACAGTTCTGAATCGCTAACCTAGTTCTTGGGCTTTCACTTGCAGATGCCAGTTTGAGGTTAAATCGAAGTTGAATGCATGATCTTTTAAGCATGGCGCTTGCTTCTTGCCAAACATCCGGGTCAAATTTGGCATTTGAACTTGCTCATCTTTAGGAGGATCGAAGCGAACATGCGTAGTAGTCCTGCCCTTTTTCAAGCTTTAAGCTTTGCTTTGTTTGTTTTTTTTTTTTTTATTCTGCCGGCTTCACACAGGTGCAGAGTTTTCTTCTGGTGGGCTTTCTTCAGGATCATAATCGTCCAAATGGAGATGTTAGGCCAGAAACAAGCCAAAAGGGCAAGCATCTGTTCGCATTCATTCAAAGTTTCTCATCCAGTTTATAAGGAGCCAAATTTTGACTACTGAGGCATCTCTACTAATCTTCATCTTGGCCATAACCGCCAAGCTGCACTCACCGTAGGCACAACCCGAGCCAAGCTACAACCGCCATAGCTTGTGCTCCGCCATAGCCAGATGCAACGCTTTGCCCTCTTCATGGACGTAATTTTAAGCAAACATTTATTACGTCCGATAATTGCCCTGACTCGGGCATTCCGCCAGTAAAGGCACGGCGGCTCCGCCAGGCTTCGCCGCTCGTGCGCCGCCTCGTCTGGCGGAGCCGCCGGTGCCTTTACTGGGCGGAATGACCCCTTCGCCGCTCGTGCGCCGCCTCGTCTGCCGTTCGTGCGCCACCTTGTCTGGCGGAGCCGCCGGTGCCTTTACTATGCGGAATGACCCTCCTCAGGGCAATTATCTAGTACATAAACATAGAGTCCGGCGGCTTTTCCGGTAGCTAAGATGCAATATACACCCAAGCAACAAAACAATACACCAAGGTTCACCTAATTTATGGTGATAACCGGATCTACAATCGCCATGCATTGCAGTGGTATAGGGCATTTTGTCACTCCTACACTGGTCGTCCAGATCTATGGCCTTGTCTGCTATTCTGGCTTTTTGTCTGAGCGAACTTAGAAATGAAGAGCAATGCGAGCTCATGATCTGGAATTGTCAGTGGGATTTAAACGTATAGTGGTCAATTGAGCAGGAAGCGTTGCAGAAGTAGATGCCGTGTACAACAATGTTGATGGCCTGTGGATGGCCCAAATTTATGCCAATATCTTCTGATGCTTCATCACCGGAACAGAGGATTGTTCATCTGGAGGTCAATCAAGATCTTCTGCTTCTTGTCACGTCGAATATAATCGAGCTTTGGAATGTTTATCAGGTTGGCCTTTCTTCTGACTCTGGATCTTTTTCGAATGATGAAAATTGGAAGCGGATGGCACCTTTCATACAGCTAATTTTCATGTGTTTAGTTGGAAAATGGTCATATTTGCCCTTGATAACCCGATCTAATAAGGCATCAGGACTAATAAGCTGGTCTATCGCTTTTTTTTAACATGGCATAAGTGCAGGCTAACATTAGCATGGACCAGCAATCTTATAGAGAATATGTGACAGAACTAAATCAGGAAACAGGCGTTCCTAGATAGCAAATTCTAAAGTAGAAGGGAAGGAAGAAATCATTATCAGATTTGTAGTGCCATACTATTATCCCTTAAACTTATGGAAACTCATTATGTATAGCTATTATCAAAGATATCAATCAATTGATGTATCCTCTTAGGTTGGGGAACACAATGAAACAGAGTAGAAGTTTTTCTATTTACATTATGTGCGATTGAGTTAGTTTAATTGATGCTTCAAACAAACAAATTATGCTACATGTTCTTCTTCTGTACAATAATATTGATGGATTTGAAGACTTGGTGAAGCTTGATATTAACAAAGAGACATCTTTTGATGCAGCACAAAGTGAGAATTGGAAATTATGCACGGGGTATATCTGCCATCCGAGATGAAGGTCTAAATCTGCAAGCTGTTTGGAGGTTTGATGGAGGACTAGTATCTATACTGGTGAGTCTGCCCTGGGTGCTCTCTTGCTTCCTTTAATCTCTCATCAAATTATTCCAATCTCTTGTTAAAATAGTAATCTAAGTGTGTAAACGTCTGAAAGCAACCGTCAAGGGACTATCTACTATGGTATTTGATATCAGGGAGGCAGTCTTCAATGCATCTTCATGGTGTAGTACGCAACCTATGGAAAGAAGACCAATCTGTTGTCCTCTTTTCTTTCATTGAAGATCAACCAAATATCTTTCTATTTTGTATCATAGAACCAATAGGAAACTAACATAAAATGACTAACTCCTGTCGTTATGGTTCTTTCAGTAAGTTCTTGCTGAATGTAGCTTGTGATTCCTAGGATGAAATGTCAAAAAAAAGTACTGGCTGCATGCTAAATAATTATTGGGTCAGAATTCCAAATGGTTTTTTTTTTTTAATGGAACATGTTATGCTTTGTGCAGACTTCTTCATTCTATCTAAACTTCTATGAAATTACTATGCTGGAGAAAACATTGAGCTTCTCTGGGGAAGATAGCCGGCAGCCCTCACTTGTAGACCTGAATCTATTATCAAGTATAAAGGTTCCTTTAGCTAATAAAACAGTTACCTCGTAAGCTTTTCCATTTCTTTTCCAATTCTTTTGTAGTATATAACCTGTGTGCTCACTAAGGCTGTTGTCTAATTACAGGAATCTAATTGGTGATAATAATTCCATCTTTTTAGGGCTTTCGGATGGGTCTATTTTCTGGGTTTCATGGTCAGGCCAGGTATTTGTACTTCCTGTGTTGTTTTGGAATTTATCATGAATGCCAGGATTTTGAGTATCAGGTTGTCAACTTTGCAGACAATGGGAAATATTATTATCCTAGATGATGGCCAACCATTAGTGGGAGCTACCATGAGAAAGCTAAATTCAAGTCTTATTTCATCATATCTACTTACTATATTGCGGCTGGAAATTTCTTCTCCACTTGGCATTCTTGTGATAGTTTATAGTGATGGACATGTATTGCAATGTGCAATTAATCGTAATACCTCCGGGCATGTTGATAATATTATGCCAAGAAGGTGGCTGAATGTGCTTGATGCTGTTTATACAGCTATAGCCCCTGAACAACAGTTGATTGCTGTTGGGTCAAGGTCTGGCACAGTGGAGATTTTTAATTTGGCAGACAATGCTACACTTGTCCGCACAATCTCTTTGTTCGACTGGGGGTGAGAAGCTTGTAAAATTGAAGTTCCTTGTCTCGCATGCATGAAAAGAGCTTAGCAATTAGAGTCATAAGGATAATTATTTCTTATTGCTTCTCGCTTACAAGCAATTTGTCCATATTCTAGCATTCTCATGATGTTTACTATGTTCTTCATTTATACACCAGTAAAAGATGACAAGGGAAATTCCTTTCAAATGTGGTTCTAGGTATTCTGTTGAAGACACAGGTGCCGTCAATTCTATTTGTTGGACCTCTGATAACTCTGCACTTGCAATAGGATGGCAGTTTAGAGGACTGGCTGTCTGGTCTGTGTCTGGATGTCGGCTTATGTGCACGATACGGCAAGGAAGTTTGAGTAGCACGTTCTCTCCCAGATTTTCAAGCTCTGGCCAGGTGAAAAGTGAATTAATGGGAAATGGGGTTGCTGGCTTAGCCTGGGATGAGTATGCATACAATCTTTTTGCAGTTGAATGTGGATGTGTAACAAGATTGGTCGATTTTGCATTTGTTAAAAATTCCTTGGGGAGATGTGTTACTGGAAACTCAAATGTAATGCAATTGCTTTATGGAGAAGATCGTTTGCTTCTTATTGAGTTCGATGAGGAAGAAGAACTTAAGATTCAGCATCTTATAGTCCCAGTAAGCAGCATGCATATGAATCCATTAAAGATCCTGTATTGCTTACTACAGAATTTTAACATTTAAACTTTGAAATGTATGCTGGCAGCAATCATATATTGGTGTCAGCTGGCCGCTAATGCATGTTGCCATCAATGAAGACGGTTCCTATTTAGCAATGGCTGGACGTCAAGGTTTAATATTATATGATGTCCTTCTAAAGAGGTGGCGTGTGTTTGGAGATGTTACGCAGGAGAGGCAAATTCAGTGCTGTGGATTGCTGTGGCTTGGAAAGATCATAGTAGTGTGCAACTACAGAGAAGCTACTAAGATGTTAGTAACCACTCCAGCACTTTAATTTATGTTAATTTCTATCTGCTTGCAGGAGTAGACATGACAGAGAACTGCTTTATAGTACAGGTAGACAACATTAATCAAACAGAAACCTGAAAAGTCTATCAGTCAAACACAGCCCTTAAACTGCCACATGAAACAATCTTCTAGTAACTTGCTGTTTGAAGCAAAAGTGCATAAAGGAACTGGATCGATATTAGTAGAAAATGAATGATGCATTAAGGGTTTTTGCTGGAAGAGAAAAAGTAACAATTTAGCAGAAAGGAAAAGGGAACTATTGTCTTCTTCACTGTTCGTTTAGTATACCATCTACTTGACATGTTTAAGGGACTTGCAAGGTATTATATGATTTTGTTATACCATACTACATGCTGATTGTCACAGTAAATATTTGTGAAGTATAAAACAGTCAGTCATCTCTGGCTTGTCTTTTCTGGTCCATAGAGAATATACTATCCTAATGCTCCTCCCGTCCAAACCAGTGCCATGTGGGCATGTTCAATGCAGCTGCCTTATGCATATCTAAGCAGATTGTTGTAGCTGCAGTGTGTCTCAACAGCTTCAAATTTGTTTTGGGGAAGTCATTCTCTCCTATTATACGGAGAATAGAGGTAATTTGCTAGCTCCTTAGATTCACCCCAAGATAACGTTACTTGGAGAGACATCACTTAACATGGCCACCTGCTCAGAAGCATTTATAATAGGTAACAATTTCAGAAGATGAATTCTAGTTCATAACATGTGCAAGAGGTAGCTCAATAGAATCACAAGCAGTCTTTCAAATGGGAAGAAAGATGCCAAATAAGATTTTTTATTTTTAATTATCTTTGGTTTCAGCATTTTGAGCATTTTACTCGCCCTTTTTTTTGAAATATTTTTATATCGATGATACAAAGATCGTTTGAAGATATAAATATAAATCTTGCTTTCTTTCTTCTAGTTGTGGTGCTGTTGGCAGCTTCTTTGAATTACTAAATTATGGAATAGCAGCATTTTCGTGTTAACTGCAGGTATGAATTAAATTTATATCCACGATATCATCTTGACGAAAGCTCGCTGTTGTTCCGTAAGCAGCTCATGGATAAACCTATTGCAATTGATGCATGGCAAGATTATATTCTAGTTGCTTTTCCACCATTCAATGTGCATGTTTTACATGTTATCATCAAGGGGAATATATCACCATTCAAGCCTGCAGTGGTTGAGGTGGGTTGGAAACCTAATTCAAATTTAAATGCCTAATTTAAATTTAAATGTGGTTTGGTATATGTCGAGAAAGCAGTGCTGATTGTTGTGTGTTGCTTGGAAGGGAATTTGAGGCCCTTTGTAGAAAAAAGAAAGAAAGATTCTATTAAGTGTCTTCCATCCCTTGAGCATGCATAGGCTTGCATATGCATCTAGAGGCCTATATATGCCTTGATATTTTATTTTAGCAGCATGGATTTTCTTTGCAGTTAATTTATAAATAGCTTCTATGGTTTAAGTGAATGGTTGATTCGTCAGTAATAAGGTTTATTATGCAACTTTTGTTTCTATCCAGCTTCATACAGTACGGGAGTTGTCTATTATTTGTGCAAAAAACCCTCCCATAGCAATGCAGCTCATACCTAATTTTCATCATGGAGTCTCAAACTTGGAACAAAACTATGGTGGAGAAAGAAGTGCTCAGGAATATCCTTCAAAGGCTCAACCTGTAAGGTGTGCTCTGCTAGTTGCAATGAATAGCATATGGATTGCATCAACTCTTTCTTAATGTTGCTCTTCCAGATGTATGCTTCTTCGCTCTGGTGGGGAGCTGTCTATTTTGGATTTGGACAAGGGAAGCGAATGCAGTCTAATGAGTGGAATAGAACGGTTTTGGTTGACATCAGGCCATCCAAAATCAACACAATTCATGGAAGAGGTTTCCTGGTGGGCATATGGGCATCAGGGAATGCAAGTAAGTCTATTGGGCTGAAATTTGCAGTTGTCATATTGTACCAATGTAAATTTTGTTTTTCTGTTACAGGTTTGGTATCCTTCATCTTTATCAGATACATCTTCAAAGGTGTAGTTTTGAATGCTTGTTATCAAGCTGATGATTGAGACACTTTAATCTGATATGTCAATGCTGTGCTGCAGCTAGATCCAGAAATTGACTTTGATCGTGAAGTTTACCCATTGGCCCTTTGTCCATCAGCTGGTGTAATAATTGGGGTTTCACAGCGTCTTTCCGTGTCAGCATGTGCAGGAATACCCAGCTTTGAGCCCACACCACAAGCACAAACCATTTTGCCTTGCTTGCTTCGGCATCTTTTGCAGGTATTGTGATTTCCTTTTCTAGGTGGGGAGTTCAATACTTACTGTGTCAGTTTTTTATTACTTTATTGGGAGTAATTAGAACACCTGGAGTTATAACATTTTTGCTGCAGTTAATTCGTAAGAATTAATCTGTACTACTGATGTAATGTTCACAAGCAACAACTAGAAAAACCAAGTTTGCAGCTCAGTCTTTGGCAAACTTGTGTAATGAATTGACATGTTCACAATTTTGTGATCTTTAAACGGTGCGTCGCTTTCTTGGTTTTCTACTTTTTGACGTGTATGTGGAAATGCATGGCTTCATCAGCGGGCAAGGAGGGATGAAGCACTCCAGCTAGCGACTTTGACTATGGGCAGCCCACATTTTGCCCATTCTCTTGAATGGCTTCTTTTCACTGCATTTGATGCTGCAATCTCTAGGTAATATTCTAGCGAGAATGGCGATTTATTCTGGGCTTCATCTTTAGTTGCATATTTTTCTTGTTTCTAAAATTCACGTAACTTCTAGTTAAGCCATATTCTAAACTGGTCTAAGAATTTATCACAATGTTTTTAATCAATACATTCTAATAAACATGTGCATCAAACTAAACTGGTACGATATATGATTTTTTATCATGACTAGAGAGAATGAAATTGTGCTTTGGCCAAACATGGTTTATTCCTTGAGCACATGCCTCGTTGGAAAATGGTTTCTGCGTGATGGGATTTTGGAATATTGTCTGTTTTGAATGCTTAGAAGAGTTTTACATGCCTAATTTGTAACGAGATTTTTGTAATTGAAAAGCAATTACATCTTACCCGAGCTTTATTGTAAAAACAGCTTGGGGCTTATTTGAACATGTTGTCTTTCGCAGCCAGAATGCTGGTAAGAAGCAATTAGTGGACCTTTCTCTCAAGGAGTCATCCTTGTTGCAGCATGTTTGCAATCTGATTCGGCATTTTCCCGAATATCTGGATGTTGTTGTGAGCGTTGCAAGAAAGACAGATGGAAGGCATTGGCCAGAGTTATTTGCAGCTGCAGGAGAGTCTACCAGGTTTGCTTATTACAGGCTATCATACGTTTCAGAAAATCAGCTCAAAGAAAAGCCTTCACAAGGGGTTCTCGTCTTTGCAGGCTCTTTGAAGAATGTTTTGAAAGGAAAAGTTACCATACTGCAACGTGTTATATATTGGTAATTGTCTCCACTCTATCAGGGCATATTAAATACTGTTGTAATGCGTTTGACCATGAACACTTGTTTAACTGCTATTGAATTACTAATACATGGACTGTCTATATGTCAAAACAACGATTTCGCTTCAACATTCGAAATGATATTTGGAAATGAGTGCAGGTCATTGCAAAAATGGAAGGCCCATCTGCAAGTCAAAGAGGAGCATTGCGGCTTCTTCAGGTGAATTAGTAGGATTGTATCTATTCAAGTGACAGAACTGGTCTTATTATTATACTTTCTGGGCAGGCAACACTGGATGAGTCTATGTATGAGTTAGCAGGAGAGCTGGTAAGACTGCTCTATATTATTCTGATAGAATCTATCTTGCTCATTGTTGCAATCTTTAAGTTGGATTTTGGTTTGCAGGTGCAGTTTCTCCTGCGCATTGGAAGAGAATTTGAAACGGCAGAAAAGAATACTAATCAGATGCCTTTAGCATCCTTTTTCATAAGGCTTCCTTCCTCTAACTCATTTGCTCCAAAAAGGTAGGTAATGTGAAACAGGCACCATTGTTGCGATCTTGGTTCATAAGCTTGTTTATGCTTTTTATAGATCTGCCACTTCAGAAGGAGATAGACTTACATTAACTGTAAGGAACATTTTAGAGGAGCATGCGGTGAAGCTAATGGAAAGGAAAAACCTTCGTGAGCTTGTTGCTTTTGTAAAGGAGACCCAGTTCAATCTCAGTGTATGTTGAATGGTGATCACTTCTGAGATCCACTTATTGGAACTGAACCATTAGAAGTGCAATTTTTCAGAACTTTTTGCAAAGGGAGAAGGACAAATCTGCAAAGCTTGAGGCACTGCCATCAGCCTTATTGACAATTTCTGAGAAGGTTTATTACTGAGTTGATCCATTTATTCTTTATCTGCGTGGAAAGCTCCAAAATTTTCTGCTTCTGATCGAAGGGTATCTTTTTACAGTTAGACATGGATGTCTTACAGAACCGGCTAGATGCTGAATTTCTTCTTGCACACATGTGTACAGTTGGTTTTCGTGAGTGGATTGTTGTCCTTGCAACTCTTCTTAAGAGAGCTGAGGTGTGTGTGAATCTAGCTATTGCAACTCGAAAATATTTGGAGTGTTAAGTGCTAATATTCACAGGTTCTTTCGGATCTATTTCGTGGGGATATGCGGCTTTGGAAAGCCTATAGCATGACATTGCAGGTATGGTAGCAATTATATCTTCCATATCTTGAAGTCCTTGACATTGAATTTTGGGGCATCTCAGTCACAAAGAGAGCTTATAGAGTTCCATGACCTCCTCGAGGAGGTGGAGCATAACCTAGACCATTCTCATGGGGTCTCTACCCTACAATCGTAGTGACATTTTCGAGGTGCCAAAAGAACCAGCATAATGGTAGGCTTTGCTATCATCATAAAGGGTTGTTTGGCGTTCGGTTATATATATATATATATGTGCATTTTGCAGGGATGAGAGTCATTGGCAAGTTCTGAACTGTAATTCCGAACTTAGTCTGCTTTGCAAATGTTGTATGCTCAGGAGACACACCCAGATGCAAGTATTTTATGGCATGCTCCAGCTTCCAACAGTCAATGTAAATTTTAGCTTAATTTGTGTTGCCATTGTACAAAGTTTTGCCAAATTTTTAAATGGCATTGGCAGAATAATATCAGGAAGCAACGGCTGAACTTGTACCATGGAAGTGAGACAAGGCCTGAAGGACCTAAATAAACGATGTATATTTCTGTACCATAGTTGAGATTTATGGCTGCATCTCCTTTTCGTTCGAAAGGAATGTCAACATCCAATTCTTGTCTACATCAGATTGTTCTATGAAGTATGCAGTTTTTTAAGATCTAGGAACACACTTTGACTTGTGTTGCATATAATTGTTTTATTCTAAAATTCTGGGCGTTGGATTGACATGTTTCTCCTACATTGCCAGAGTAAATACTATCAAGACAGAATACGGAGGCAGGAGCATCGAACCTCTTGAACAGTAATGGAGGCATTTAGATTCAAAGAGCCTATAGATCTGCATTGATGAAGATTTTGTAGATTCACATACCGGCAAAGAGCTATCTTTAGAAATGTACGTCATGGACGTGGGGAAGCCATTCTTGCATCTAGAATGGAAATGGGCAAGGCATTCTTGCATCTTACCTGTTGC
>JAANSK020290223.1:0-10508 GCA_011763485.2 Isoetes engelmannii
TCATTGGAATCTTAGAATTTTACGGCATCTATTGATCCAAAGGAATGTAAGAGAATCTCTAAAGCATCTTGGAGAATTTGGAGGAATCTCAATGGAATCTAGACGAATCTCAACAGAATCTTGGGAAATCTTTATGGGATTTTGGAGAATCTTCATTTGGTGTTTGAGAATCTCAGGGAATCTCAACAAAATCTTGGGGTATCTTGAAAGAATTTTGGAGACTAGGGGAATCTTTGAAGGATCTATGGGAATCTACAAGGAATCTTGCGGAATCTATGTGAATCTTGCAAGAATCTCAGGGAATCTAGGGAAATCTTTATAAAAACTTCGAGAATCTAACAGAACCTTGATGGAATCTTGGGTAATTTGGGAGAAGCCTCATAGAATCTAAGGAATCTAGGAATTCTCTAAAGGTCTACGAAGATTCCCCTAGTTTCCACGAAGATTTAAACCAGAATGATTTCGTGATAACCATTGAATTATCACCTTTGCAGTTAAAGGGACTATACAACAAAAAGGATTGTACAGAAATAAGAGGATGAAGGACAGTATCATGTCTACAAGAAAAAAATCTTCAATCTGCAAAGTCCCTAATCAATTTGATACGATGTCATAGCACAAATTCTTGTTTATATATATATATATACATATATAAGGGTTATTTGGTTTAAAACACGGCAGTAATATAGTGAAATTTCATAGGCAAGACCACTACGTTCCTCGTAGACATTGATTCTTTCAAGGAATGTTTAATAGATTTTACATCTAACTTTTACACAACATATCAGACATATACCCAACATTCTGGCTACAAAATGTAACGTAGTGATTTCACGTAACAAAAATGGCGTGCCTCCACACGCATGGGGGGTGTTTCCACATGACAACGTCACCACATTCTTGTATACATACTGGTTATTAATGGTTATTATGGGAAGTATTAGAATGTCATTGTCCATGTGGTAAGAGGAGTCATATATGAACCCAAACAAGCTAGCATGGTCCTAAGTATGCCAAAAGTAAACATGAAGCAACTACAAATGTCATAGTCGATATGGTAAGAAGAGTGGTATATGAACCCAAGCGAGCTAGCATGGTCCTGAGTATTCAAAATGTAAACATGCAGCAACTACGACCAACAAATGTCATAGTCGAATCTCACCCTTAAGCTCACAAAAGAGATCCAGCAAAAAATAGAAGAACAGCAGAACAACAGAATGGTCTACTGCCTCACACTAACATTGAAGAACAGAACTGCAGAATAGTTGTGGACATGCGTGGTTTCAATAACTGCATATCCTTGAGCATATCTGAACACTCCGGTACCACCCACAACAGAAATTTCGCGCTGCTTCTGGATAAATCGATCTGCGCCATGGAAGCTAAGAGTTCCGTTGTGGCCATACTCTGGATTAAACACCGCAGTAAAGGTGAGCAAAAAACTGGTGATATCTAGAGCACTCACCATGTACGTGCCCTGCGCTCTTCCCACCGCTTTGGACGTGGGCGATGGACCCTCTGTTAATGCATCATCTATCACAAATACTGTGCCAAATCCCACATTCTTTGCAGATTGTGGACCAGCCGATGCCCCTGCAACTGGTATTGCCGTTGCATTTGGTACAAACACCAAGTCATGCATGTAAAATTGTAGCTTGATCTCTACCCTTGCTGTTTTTCGTGCCCATGTTTGAACTGAATATGCATTGAACAGAAGCACACAGGCTATCAGCAAAAACCTTGAATGCCTAAGCTTTGGCTTCCCCATGTTTGAGGTTGATGCAGAAAACCGGGGTGTATATATTGTTGCAGGCCATATTAAAAAGGGAAAAAAACACTCCATTTATGATGATTCTGGCGTGCCCATATCAAGTAAGTGCATTGATCAGAAGCACATGGCTATGGGCACTGGGTATATGTATTGCATTGAAGTTCAAGTTACCATAAAAAGGGGAAACAGCACTCTCTGTTTAAGCAACATTCTCTGTCTTGGCAGGACTCCTTGACTTTTATATCTAAGGGTAGGGGCAATGATGCAGTTAGTGAGTTTTATTCCAGACGCCAGCCTACAAACTAATATAAGTCGGAAGCAAATCCTGGAAGGCTGTTTCGGCCAAACAAAAACTAAGTAGGAAAAATTGAAGAAATCAAAAAACAATAAGCAATTGAAATATTGATAGCATGGCAAAGCTGCTCAGTGTGACAGTTTAAAAAATCATGGCCCCCATTTCAAGCTTTGTGCATTTCTAACATTGCTGATGGCTTTCTCTCCTCATTCTGAAAATGAAAACAAATGACAGTAGCTATTCAGGCCTGCAAGGCAAACTATGCTGTATTCAAGCACATGGGACGAACTATGTCCTGAGCAATTTCCCTCTGCTGAGAACTGTGGCCAGTAAGTTGGTAGAATTAAGTTTCTTCTTGCAGCTTCTGCCAATGTATATGATCAACTAGTGTTAACTTTTTATCATAAAAAAGAAGGCTATGTTCTTTATTTAAAGCCTTTCAGACATGCCATAAAAGAATGTTAATGGAATTTCAACAATTAAATCATATTCTCAGGTTTGAGTGGCTGATAACACACCATTTTGGTATTTGATACAATAAAACTGCTTTTTTATCGCAGAGCCAGGAATATTCTAATTAGTTTTAAAAAAATAGTGGCAGCCTGGTGAAACAAATGTCATCCTTTTCTCAAACAATATCGACATCAGAAATGGAGGTAAAGTCCTCCATATAAATTAAGCAAGTAAACAGTTGTACAACACCAATCGGCTACCACATGTGCACCTGCTTCTTTCTGGGCTACTTTTTCATGTCCACCAAATTTATGCATCCACATGACCACAACATAACCTCATCGGCAACGTTCTTGTTGCAGCATTGTGTAAGCACCTCTTCATTTTACATATCCACAACCACATCTAGCACAGAAAACGGCCACAAGATCTCTCCTAGGAAGTACAACTCCTTGGAGGGAACTGCTAGGGCTGAGGAGATCAGAAGCCCACTGTGTACCATCGTTCCATTTTAATGAGACTGCGTTATTGTTTGTACCATGGGTTCACATCAAAGTCATAGATGTTTCTGTTTGCATTTCAGTATTCCCAGATTGGCAAGGAAGTGATATTTTCAAATTCCTTCTTTGCCTTTTGACGTTCAAAAAATACAGGGCAATCAAGTGAAATACAGGCGACTTCACCAACTAAGCTTCCATCATCCCCTCTACAATGCCTGCACACCTGAAACTTCAATAGAACTCTATAAGTTGGGAAGGACTAAACAGTATGCCCATAATTGAAGGTTCAAGAAATGAAATGAATACGCACAAAACAACATGCAAATTGGTTTACCGCTTGCAGATGTCTCTCGTTCCTTTCAAATCGCGAGACTCTCCCTTTCAATACAACAGCAACAATTTGCTGATTGTCAGAACAGATTTGACAGACAGACTGTGTTCCCTGTATCATCTCCCCACACACTGCACAATGCTTAGACAGGTAATATTTATCAATTGTACCACGGCTTGTAATTCCATCAGATTTTGAATTGAAGTATGCATTACGCTTGGCTAAGGCTGGCTTGTACGTGCGCGGCATCATATTGTACCATGCCAACACATTCATACCTGCAAGACCTAATGTCCTCTGCAAAGCAGGAATTATCTGCTTGGTGATGTAGTATGTGGCATGAAGTTGTAATGGCATAGTCCCGTTGATGAGAAGATAAGGATCCACAACCATATCAGCAAGTCTGGCACCAGGTTCCCCACAGACAACAATATACCTAATGCGCTCACCATAACAGGGCTCTGCACGTGGATCTGCTTGCATGGCCTTTGATGCAACTATTGCAGCAGGAGGAAGAGTGGATGATTTACTACTGTAAGTACCCAGTCGAACCTCCTTCGCAAATATAAAATCAGAAAGTGAAACTCTACCACTTATGATTTTCTTCCACTGGCGTTGGAGGTATTGCTTCACCTGCATATCCAGTTCCGCAGGCTTGAATAATTTTCTCCACCACTAACAGCCTATTTTTCATCTCAAAAAGAGAGGCAGGCAGACTTACCTGTAAGACATCATAAGTTTCAAAAAGAACTCTGAGGGAGCGCTCCATAGTTTTTGCAACAGCAGCACAACTATCACGCCTGACAGTTTCAATTCCTTTGGCATCAAATACAGGCTTAACTTGTGTAAAAGACTCGTAGCTGTAACCCACGTAACGTTTTTTGGCGATCAGAATACATGGATGGTAGACCTTCTCTAACTTCAGCATTACAGGCTGGGGGTTCGCTGCTGTAACCGCAGCCGCAATGTCTTGGCCAATCCTAAATGCCTCCTCCCTTGTACGCCCTTCTAATAACACAAACATGCTGAAAGCACAATAAATGTCTCAATATACATGCACTAACCTATGTTAATTGGGAAGTTCTTTCTTGCAATAATATACCTGTCCGTGTCACCATACACAACACGTGCATTCCATGATGAATTTGAGTTGACCATTTTGATTGCCCGTTCAAGAGTATCTCTCCCATATTGCACAATGCTATCTGCAAGTTCAGCACAAGGCATTCGACCACTGAAACCAGCCGCTGTGTACCCATAGGTGACATTTGATATCAATTTCAATGCAAATTGCCTTGCATTCAGTATCTGAAATTTTTAGAAAGCAATATTCATATAGTACTCAATGCCATGTTCAATTCAATCATAAGCAAGTCTACCCTTTGCAAGACCCTCTCACTAGAAGGAAGCTTCTTCATTGCAGTCTTCACCATTATACGTGTGGCTAAAATCTCCTGCAGTAGCCTTGGTAACACGCCTGGCACAACCTAAAACCAGGCAATAAATAAATAATGCTACCGATTATACAGGAGCTATGTAAAACGCATGCTTACAGTTTGGCAATAGTTACCTCTGGTGAAGCGTATAAAATTTCATTAGGAGAAAGCATCAGGTGGCCCTTCAGCTTTGATAAGACAGTCGGATGCAATGATAAAGAAGAGACTCCTAAGACCTTTGGATTTGCTGAAGTGATGCGTCCCAGGCACGTCGAGAAACAAAGATTGTAGGCAATTATCATAGAGGGATAAAGGGACTGGAAATCTAACACCACAACCGGACTGGTATAAAGTCTTGATTCAGGTTCCATCACTAAAGGCAAGCATTGCATTGCAGGTTGTTGCATGACCTGCATAAAGAACATAAGCAAAAATAAAGTAAAACAGCAAATCAAGGAATAGCACCCAACATCCAACAAGTAAAGCACCACGTCAAAATGAAACTAATGACAGCCCCATCAAGGTCAAGACTGATACTACTTTACAGGCATCAGTCGAATATGAAAGCATTTGTCAGCACCATTGGGTTCCCAGGTTAATAAATCCTAGATCGTTTGGTTTTGATAAATCATTACGCTACGATGTATAAGAACTCATAACATTCTTCATACCTGTTCTTTACTAGGAGATATCAAAAGATAATTCTGGCTATGAGCAAGCCGCAACATCATAGACTCTACACGATACTGTGAACCCCTTGAAAGTACAGAGAAAAAATCTATTCCAAATATCCTTGCAAGCTCTGCAGTACGGTTAACCTGCAAAATGACAGGACACTCTTAAGCTAGAAGAAAATAATAATCTCTCCATCTAATTGGGATAAAGAAGTGCTCTATACCTTACATATTAAACACAACAATGTTATTTGCTGTTCTATGACTTTTCCTGTCATTCTGTTTCTAACAGCATTGCACCATTTCTATAAACAAAATTTAAGCTTGTATAAATGGTAAATGACTCCTCAGAAAGCAAGACAATCAATAATACATATAAAGGGGAATCCTTTCAGACAAAGTGGACAAATGAGTTCTTGTCTAAATGCAAAAGGATGGGGTTAACTGAGTGACAATAGTACTATACCATCCATACAAAGCATTGCAGAAAATGCATAAGACCAAGCATGAGACAATGCATGGTGATGATAGACAAGCCTTCTTACAAGATCAAGTTGGTCAATCATCTGCAAATTTAACTTTGTTCTGACAATGAAATGCTCAATGCATCGAAATCTTGACTCGCCCCTTCCGCTAATGAACCATCTGGTCAAGGTGTTCCATGGTATGTAGGGCACTCTCCTCTTTAGCACAGCTTCTACAACGGCCTCAAAAGAGTAGATACCCAGCTTAAGCTCTCCCCGCATGATACGCCACAGGTTTAGCACAGTTCGCCCGATGATATAGATTCCACTACCATGTGTTCGTCCCCATTCATCATCTATTATCACCTCATGAATGTCAGGTACCTCAAACAATCCACTTCGTTGAATGTCTTGGTTAATAGTAGAGAACTTTGACACTGATTCTTTCGGTAGCACACGTGACAGCCTTTTGAGGAGACCCATTCCTATGTTAGCAGCTCGTTCTGCCAAGTACCCTATTGAGAAACGCTGGATATCCCATCCAACCAATATATCTGGATCGTATACCTGAACCAGGTGAATGAAGTGCTCAAGAAGTGAAATTTCAGTAGAGAAATATATAACCTTGGACCCTGTTAGTCCTTGAATACCCCTGGAAAAATGTGTAGCACGCATTTTAGAGTGGTACAGATGAATAGGGAGATGCATGCATACATTATACTCAAAACATTAACATGCAAAGAGAGTCCCACCCAACAAAAATTAAGATAAAGAACAATAATATGTCAATCAAATAGGGTTCAACAACTAGTGTGATCTTTATACATTATAAACATGTTGACAGTAACCTGAAGCTATGCTGAATATGTTCGCCATGGGATAAGACAATAATATGTTCATCCATGCCAGCAGGAGCACTATCATATTTCATTACAACTATAATAAAACATATGGCATCATAGCGAGGATCAGGACGAAGGTCTCCACGACTTTCTGCATGCATCTGAGACATTGCAATATTAATAATTGCTACAAGGTATACCTACATCCAATTCTAAATAAGCAGAAACTGCACATGTATACAACCGAAACCATGAGCAGAACAGAAGCTTAATTGTTTACTTTATACATGTTTATAGCCTAAACCTTACTGCTTTAACAATAAAGAGACACCTATGCGAAGTGCAGAGCTCTAGTGCTTCCCATGATGCCAAGAACCCAAGACATACAATAATTTCCGGAGTGTAACATTGTCTACGGGTTCTCAAGTGTGTAGAGAGATACATATGCGAAGAGCAGAGCCCTAGTGCTTTCCATGATACCAAGAACCCAAAACATACAATAATTTCTGGAGTGTAACATTGTCTACGGTTTCTCAATTCATTACACATGCTTTTGATTCAACAAGGAGCTAGGTTTTACTATTAGCAGCAGTAAAATGGTTTGGATGTTTGATGTGGAGGACTGCCTTTTCATTTAAAAGGATGTGCACCATCAGTGTTGTAGTTTCTATTATAATGCGAAGGTGCTGAAGAGGCGCTGCCTGAGCATAAGAAAAGTATGTATAGCAGCTTGTACTTATGTAACAACAATATACAAGATGAGAAATCTAATTGTACTTTATAATATCATTTACCTCAACACTCATGAGAGTAACCTGTTGACCTTTGCACATACTCGAAAGATGGCAGAAACCAGCTTGACTTAATGGAGTAGACTGCAACACAGGGGCTGTAATTTGTGAAAAATCCTTAGGATCAGTGCTTTTTCTTAGCTTTGTCTTGTGTTCTGCATCAATACTTCCAACTGATGAATAACTTTGATGTTTTTTAATGGCTTCCGATCTGAAAAAGCTCGAGCTGTTTGGAGTACAGCCGTGAAGGGAGTTGTGTCCCTCATTGTACTTAGGCGAAGAAGGTCTAATAACGTCCAAACTACTAGACTGTGTAGTTTCTTTCTGCTTTAGAACCTCCCGTGGTTTCGGGTCTTCATGTTCCAGCCAATTCATTACAGAACGTGGACAAGGCGGTGCTTGGAGAGGGGTAAGGATGTAGGATGCAGTTCCATCGTTCTCAAAATAAGTAGGAATTCCTGCAGGCCCTTCTGGAATCCAAGTCTGCTTATCTTCATAGCTTTTATTTGGATGTGCCAAGCTGGTTTCATGTTCATAAAAGGACGGAAGAATACTTCTGCCTGTGTTGCCCAGCAGAGCATGTTAAAGACATGGGTATTTATCTAGAGAAAGAACGGAAAAAAAAAACCGAATTTAAGAGTGCACTGCAATCTTATAGAGACATGTCACTAAGTGCACGCGACATGTAGCGGCATATTGCAAAAAGATAACAGAACATTTAAAATATGGTCCCTGGTATCATTCAGAGCACACAAGACAGCAACGTGGTCGCTTAAAAAGTGCACACCTATAGCTAGTGGAGATTTCTGCTATCTATCTAAGAATCCAGTTAAAGGTGCTTAAAGAGTTTAAAACTAAAGTTCAGTGTCCCAACAAAATGAATTCATTCTTCTTGGGACACTGAACATACATTCTTTGCCTCCAATCTTGTCCATGCAAAATTTTATAGGAAACAACAAATTAAATAGTAGTTTTAGAGCAAGACACCAAAACAAGCACATACCAGACAAGCCTTCTGCCAGAGCTGCATTCCTGTGGAAGCCACCATTTGCGTTCGCAACCGTATTTCCACGATTACTCAAGCTTGCACAGTTCTCCATAAGTGATTTCTTAGGTGGTTTTTGATAAAAGACGAATGTGTTTTCTCTGCCCTCCACATCCAAACTGGATCCATCTTGCAATGCCTCCTTACTATGACGAGTTCTCTGTTGTAGCTCAGAAAAATCCTTGCTAGCAAATATAGTACTTTTACAAAGTAAAGAAGTTGCAGAAGTACATCTTTTCAAGCTAACGGTAGATGGAATCTCAGAACTGTCCTTTCTTAGTCCGGCAGAATCTGAAGAGCAATGTACCTGTACTTCAGATGTATAGCCATCATTATCTGTGATTCCCCTGAATTCTATCTGCTTATTCCTGACCAAATTATTATCGAACTCACCCTTATCTGCGTACTGCTCCAGCACCCTGTCTTCATCAACCATCTTGCATTCTCTACATGCTTTTTCATCTGCTTGTTGTTCATTTATCGCTTCGTGATAAATTCTATCTGCAAGACCTTCGACATCACGTTTTTTTGTTACTAGTGGCAATTCACCATAATGACATGCTCGAGCTTTAGTGTCCTCAGTACAAAACACTTTCATAGGCAAGCAACCTGGCATAATAGTATCCTGCCTAGACGGCCGTCTTGCCCGCTTCATTCTCATCAGATCACGAAGAGATGGACCTTTCTCAGGCAATGCATGCTCTTTCTGTTCATTATCTTGTATGAACATATCCATCTGATTACCCCAGAGCGTTTCTGAAACATGGTCGTCCTCATCACCAGCACCATCATACTGAGGTATCTGCTGTACCTGTTGAGGTCTGGCCATAATGCTAAGCTCTTGATGATGAGGTTGATGTTCCTCAGTCACCTCATCAACACAATCAAGGATATCTTGACATTCCAGCTGAGAGAGCATCTCATGCTCTGTTGCCGATTTCCTAATCGCTTCAGCTACATTACCATGCTCCAGGTGGCAAAGCCCTGCTTCCATATTTATTTCATCCATCTCCCCATCCTCAAGCCCTACATTTTGTTGAGAACCTACCATCCATTTAAGCAGTTCCATGGCTTCATCATCCAGCTCCTGGTATAAAAGTTTCATTGCCAAGGTTGGGAAGCCAAAGCCAGACATCAAAATTATCAAATTTTAACTTAAGTACTTTCCAAATGAAATTTCAATTATCCACTTTGTACTTGATGCTATTCTGAATTCTTTCTTGATATTTATGCAATTGGCAAAAATGGATTTCATAACAGTAAAGAGCTTCACACATCACAAATAGAGGGTATAAATTTAACAATGTTGACAAACAGAATATATATAAATCCATACCTTTGATCCTACACTCTGTAGCTGCGACTTCACCAGTTCTTCATCAACCTGGCTTCCATCTGTTAAGGAAATATCATCAATTTTGACAAGCTTCCGATGAAATTTAGCATTTGGGGACAACAAACAAGGATCATTAAATAAAACTGTAGTGAATTATGTTCTTATATCCTAATGAACAGCACAGCTACACCACAACTTCATTTTCTCGGGTCAAAGTAGTCACACGCGACGCCCACCCTACACTTATTGTAGTAACATATATACCTTTCACTCACCTAAATCACTGGCAGGTTCAGGGGAGTGTGCTGAAGGTTCCAAATTATCTTTAGACTGAGCTTCACAAGAATCCTTTGCGTTCGCCGGTTGTGAACCTTCTAGTAGATGACATGGATCCTGCAGTATTTTAGCATCTTCTTCTAGAATCTTTGCCAATGCTCTGTTTAGTCTCTCTTCACAAACAGATTGCATGTCTGATGGACGGTGTATTTCTGCTTCCTTTCCAGAAGCATCTTCGGTGCCCCATAACTTCCTTTCCTGCAGTTATTAGAAAAGGAAAGACTCTTTCATCAA
>JAANSK020290234.1:0-10508 GCA_011763485.2 Isoetes engelmannii
AATCGGACGGATGGGATTGAAAGATTCCTCCACCCAACCCTCAAAGCCAAGGTTTGCCCTTCGGGCAACCCAAAAAAGTTATTCTGTAGGAGCATTTGATAAGTAAGTATAGCCTTTGATAAAGATATAGAAAACAAGTTATTCTCTAGGAGCATTTCCTATGCTTTAATGGCCTTTCCTTGCCCAATATCCTTCATCTATGGAACTCAAATGGACAAAAGTATTGGTATGTCCCAAACTACTAAATAATGAATCAGAGACTTTAATCTTTTGGGTGCCATTAAACTACCACAAAATGGCGAATCTACACCTACTACATAGTTAATATGTCCTACTCAGGCCGGCCAAGAGATTTCACTATAATCGATGAGTTGGAGCTAAATGGATCATAGGGGTCACTAAACTATTCATTGTTCAAGTCCATGTTGCTATATGGTGCTTGACATATCCATACATCTACAATGGCATACACTCCTAGCACGCGTGAAGTTCTTGAAAGATGGCCCACTTTTATAGGCGACAAAATATACGAATCCTTCCAATTTCTATGATGATATACTGTACTTGCAATCTATATATTTTCTAGATTATTTTTTTGAATTTATTATTGAGCACATAATTTTTGCGCTCTACATGAATGATGCATGAAGGGTTTCGTGTTCATTTGGCCACAATAGATTTCTTTCAAAAGATTCTTAAATTGTCAAACATCCACTATAAGTTGGCTATAATGTCATTGTTTTAAAGTTACAATATTATAATTTTCACGATCTACATGAATGAAGCATGTGATGGCATCATGTTGATTTGGCCATATTAGATTTCTTTTGAAATATTCTTGGATTATCAAACATCCAACGTAATTGGGTTTACACAGTGCTCTTGGACTAAAGATATCAACCTTAAATTACAAATAACATAGCTTTCATGATCTACATGAATGACGCATGTGAGGACTTCTTGTTAATTGGGCCACATTATATTTCTTTTCAATTCAATTTAAAAGATTCTTAAATTGGCAAAGCAACCAACAGGTTTGCCTTTTACATAGTATTATTGAAGTGAAGATGTCAATGCTTTAAATTACAAATTTGTTGGTTGAAAAAGTCAAATATGAAACTTGGATAATAAAGAATTCTTGACAGAGCTTGAAATCTAAATCCAAATGCTTTTGCCTACTTTTTACTCTCACAATGAGGCGTGTGTTTAATCTCTTAACTATTTTTTTTCTTCACATTTATCTTATTAGAGACATGTTCTACTCGATAAATTTTGCCTCTTCTACAATTAGAATTCTTTTTTCTTCTCTTTACGTCATGTTATCGCTCATTTGGTTATCATATTGCTTGTTCCAGGTTTAAGGTATATTTTCAAGGCTTTATTGGCAATAAATTGCAAAGAACCTATGAAACATGGATAAAAATGAACATATCCTTGGTGTTGGGGTTATCGTTGTTCTTTGTTGTTGGTACATCACTTACAGATTCAAATGATAGTAAGTATATATTTCTTTGGTAAATTACAAAAGAATAGCATTGTGCATAAAGTTCGTCTAAATTCTGCTTCAATTCAATCAGTTGAAGCACTTCGAGCCTTTAAAAAGAACGTACGAGACCCTGGAAATTTTCTTTCTAGCTGGACTGGAAATGATCCTTGTCAGAATGATAGGTTTTGGAATGGGCTGGACTGTGAAGTAGATTCCACTGGCACATACCATGTTACAGGGTTGTAAGTCCTACCTCCATATATGTTACTTTTTTTATTTAGAATATAGAAGGAAAAATAATATGACATCGCCACTTTTGCCATCCTAAGGAAAGTGAGTATAGCATAACTGATGAATTAAAAAACCTGCCATTCTAACAAGGAATTCTAGCATTTTTATTCTACGCAACACAAAGCATATAAGACCACACGTCGTATATTTAAAAAGAATTTAAATTCAATTTCATTTCTTGAGTCTTGTCCACGATTGCATTGGAATTGCATGATGTTCATTTGTTGGACTATATATAACTGGCCACATCGATGATATGTAGCACAAACTACATGAGAGTATAAAGAAGTATGTTTGAAGCATAAAAACCAGGTTAACCATAACAACTTCTTGATAAGGCAACACTTGATGCCAATCATTGAGTAGTATAAAATATAAAATGAGAACTTTGTTATATATCATCATCTATTTATGGACTTGTTAATATAGCACTAGAGCTTGAAGCAATTTATATTTTGATGGATTTATAGTACATAAGTATAGATCATATACAAAACCAATGGAAGATAAATGTGGACCTTAAATTCAAATCATATAACTAGATGCTATGTTTAAAAGGTATGACATAGATAATGGTCTACAAAATTTAAATGCAATGTAAAGTGAATGGGAATACGACCAGTAAAATAATGCTAGTTTTGGGGTCCTAAAATGTTTTATTCTATTCTATTCTTACATGGTTAAAATTACATGAAAGGTCCAATTATGTTAGAATTGAAATGAATTTTGTCGTCCATGGAGACCAAATGGCCTATGAGACCCCAACAAAGAACACAATAGACCTATTATTGTCCAAGATTAGAAAATTTGGTGCTTAACTATTTGGTGGCTTTCATTGCAGGAGTCTTTTTCGGAGGAGGTTGGTGGGCACCTTAGCACCAGAGCTTGGGAACTTGACAAAACTTGAATACTTGTAAGCAATTCTCAACTAGATTTGTCCTTATATTTTATCTTATAACTCTTCTATAAGGGCTTTGTATTTTACTCTACAAATGATACTTACATGACTATCACACAGGGATGTAGCATGGAACAATATTAGTGGAAGCATACCTTCTTCGTTTGGCAAGCTTCAAAACTTAGAGATGTTGTAAGCACCTACAATATGTATTCTCGCTAGCAACATGTTCAAATTTCCCAAGGTCTTTGATAGTTTTGGATTTACAGATTGGTGAATGGAAATAATTTAACTGGAGAGCTTCCACCAGAACTTGGGAATCTTAGAAACTTGACTCGTATACAAATTGATCAGAACAAAATTTCAGGGCCTATACCACCTACATTTGGAAACCTTATTGAAGTGAAACATTTGTACGCATTACTCTTCTCTGATCTTCTAAATTCTAGTAAGGTATTTTAATCCTTATTCCTTGCAGCCATATGAACAATAATTCTCTAAGTGGAAGCATTCCGAAAGAACTTGGGAAGCTACCAAAAATTATTCACATGTAAGACCATTTTCCAATTCTTGTTATTTATTAGTTGCATACTTGCATCTTCTAATTGTGATCATAAGCCAAGATTAGATTACTCATTTTTCTTTTACTTCTCAATTCAAACAGATCCATGTAGAACTGGATTGGACCTAGTTAAGATGCCCCTAACTGATGTTAGAGGTGATGTTGAAAGTTAAAATAATTGTCTCTCAACATGACGATCTCACCTTCTCTATTCTCTCAAATTGGTTCTCGCCACCTCTGATCTATAAACTCCAATGCACGTGAGAGATAGTACTTTTAAGCCTTGTAGGACATATGATAGCCATCTCTCATCTATAAAGTCCAATGCACATGAGAGGTAGTATGTTTACGCCTTGTAGGACATATGACAGTCCCCTAAATGGTCCCTATTGAGGCTTGAACAGAAGAACTCGCATTTGTTAATCAAAAGGACTAGCCACTATACCAAAAAAGACAATCTATTAGACCACCATGTCTATAAGATGTTGTAACATAATAACTGAGTTTCTCAAACCACTGATAATGTGCTCCAAAAAATAGCATCATTATCCTCTTCACTAGCATTAGCATTATATGTCTTCGTACTTTTTGGGCTTCTATGCCCCTTCTATTGTTTGGGTCCCATGTAGTATAGGTTTCGTATACGTATGGTACAAGTTAATATACTTACGTACCGTACCAGAACGTACTATATGTACTTATGTATTTTATGCAAAAAAAATGACAATTTTTTATTTTTGTTCAGTCATTTAACGCAGGCATACCATACGTATGTTATAAGTATGGTACGTACTTTATAGATATAGTACGCATATTTTATGGTTATTTTCAAAAAGAAAAAAAATGGGGTAAAAGTACGTACCATACGTATTTTATGGTACCGTATGTATCGTACCGCACTTTAGACAACTACTTTTAACATACTTTTGTACGTTAAACCGGCCATCGTAGATTACCCCGCACTATATGTTGCATATGTATCGTACACGTACGGTATGAGAAGTACGTGATGACACTGGTCCCATGGCTAATTTGGTCTCCGTGGACAATAAAAACTCTATCTATCTGTCTGCCTACTTGCCAGCCAGCCAGCCAGTCTGTCTCCTAATCTTTTAAGAGATGTTTGAAATTTTTAATTGTCACATCTCTCATTTTCAACACATCACTAATGAAACCCCAAGAAAACCCCAACATGAGCCAAGAATATTGTGGCACTGTCTTAGATTTTAGTAAGTAGGACATTCAAGGATCACGTGCACCTCATCTTCCACTTCACGTGTGTCCCCAAACTTGCATATGCGTCGCTCATGTCTGATATTACCCCATTCGCCTACCTCTACTCCTAGATGATGGGAATGGAACCTCAATCGAGAAATTTTGTGCTTCTTGAATAGTGATACTGGTCTCAGACAGATATGCCATTAATTGAAGTAGAATACGGGGGCCTTCCTCTCCTCTCTCACCCTTTTATTTTCCTCCCTTCTCTTTTTCTCTCTCTTTAGCCCCTTTCTTTTCAGCCTGAATTCTTCACATTGTCGCTGATATTCTAGTTTGGCCTGGACCATCTCACTAGATGTAACTAGCAATCTACCTTTTAAGGAGTCAGACAACTTTAGTCTTCTACTCTTGGCTTAGTTTGAATATTATTAGTTGAACTAACATGTATGGCATTAGAGGAAGTAGGTTGCACTTGTTGAGAACCTGTAGTACCTGCAGTTCATTGTCCAACTATAAATACATTGCTTAAATGTCATATGTCTTAAATAGAAATATTTATCTATGCCACTTGCTGCCACATGAGCATCAGCTTCAATGGTATTCGACGGTGTAGACTGAACCTGTTGAGAATCTATAATACCTGCAGGATTCATTGTCTAAATATAAATACATTTCCAAACTGCACATAATTGTTTAAATGAAAATTTATACCTGTACCATCTGCTGCCACATAAGAATCAGCTCCAATAGGTCCAACTGGTCAAACTATAGTTGTTACAGCAACTTCAGCTTCAATAACTCCATTTACATCAGCTGCATTTGCATCAGCTCCAACAGTAGCTTGTTCTTGAATTCTACATACTGCAGATCTCTTTTCTTCCATTTTATCTGTTAAAGCTTCTGCTTGAACACTTGATGGTTCCCAAGGCCATATACTAGTTTTACAAAAACCAGCACATATGTTGCTTGGAGTCAATTGGAGTAAGTGCCTGAGTTAATGATTAAGAAACTATAGTAGCCAAATCCTCCTTAGTAGGCTCCACAACATACTTGGTATGCATGAATTGAGCTCGTAATTTCCTAAATGACTGTTTGAATGGCCGAAAACAAGAGACATCCAATGGTTGTAATTTGTGAGATGTGTGAGGAGGCAATTGTACTATTTGCAATCCAATCTCCCTAGCCTTTAAGTATTGTTGCCATGTTAAAATGGCTACCATGGTCATCACATATTAACAGATGTGGACATCCTTGCTGACTCCTCCAGGAACAATTTTTTTAAAGTGGTCTAACCATGCTCCAAATAATTCATCTGTAATCCATGCCTTCTTTTGGTATGCCATAACTGCACCAGGCTCACATCCTGCTATCAAGTTAGAATCCCTCATTCTCTTACCCTTAAGTACATACAAATTTGGAATTCTATAACCTGAGGCATTCACACAAACCAAGACTGTCATCCATTCTCTACTCTTTGGACATTTGGCATTCCCTATCTTGCTATAACTCTCATTCCACTCCTGCAACCTGCCTGAATGCCTGTTTCATCAAATTCCACACTCAAGTAGGGTCAAAATTATGCTTAGTTCTAAGAGCAATCCCTGGATGCCTTCCTCTAAAGCACTTCCACCACTTCTTACCTGGGAGCCCATTTTTAAAACAAGTAGGTCTATCTACAGTCACAACAGCAGCCCGTTGTTTCATAATGTCAAGCGCGACGGGACAACCTTCATTAGCTAAGTGAGAAGCCCATTGAAGAATAAGTTTCTCTTCCTCAATGGTGAATCCTTTGGAGATGCTACCAAGTTTTTTTTTGGTTTTCCCATACAAAAAGTTGTTTGAGGAATGCCATAATGCAGCCCAGCTCTCCTAATGGAGAAATTCCCTCCTCAGTGGATTCTATGGCATCATCTAAAGCTTCTTTTGTCCATGAACCTCTAGTAGGAACCATCACAAGTTTCTTGCCAGCTTTAATATTAGGCTTTTGGGGAGAAATGACAGGTTTGGATGTGTTTTTCCTCGTAGGAGGTGGTGGCTCATTTGTAACATCAAATTCAGGAGCAGTGGTTGGAGGATAAGCTATGGTCCTATTGTTTGTGAGGTTCATTTTCAGAGAGTGAGAATGTAGAGCAAGCAAAGATACAATTATTCAAGGCAACAATGGGCTTAGATATTCCTGAACAAGGCAATCAAGGGATCAGAAATGCATGAACTAGCCAGAAAATAAATATTAATTAAAAGCTAAGAGATATCCATTTAAAATTGTTATTGAAGTTCAAACAGTAATGACAAGATTAAAATGCAAAAGCAACTAAGAGCTGACCTCTCAAGTCCTCAATGTTGTCATAGAAACACAAAGAAAAAGAAAAAGTGATTAATTTGCAGCCCTCTATTCATCCTTCATTTGACATATTTTCCTGCACCAAAACCAGAGAATACGATTAACAATCATGCAGTGGAAGCAAATATATTATTGGCACATGACTTTACCTCCAAAGAAACTGCCATCCAGATTCAAAGAAAAGCAATATCCATGCTAGCAGTAACAAAATTCAAGCACATGCATGATTTGCCTGTGCCAGAAAGAAACAAGTAGAAGCAATGAAAAGCATGAATCTACAGTCTGTTGTCCACCTTTTTTATACCTGTGTAAAACAAACAGAAGAGCATCAAAATTCGTATTAATGAGCTAGAAGCAAAGAAGCACACAAGAATCAAGGGGTCTACAACTGCCATGTCTACAATCCACATTAGAAGCTGAGATGAGCCATTCATGCTTGCATTCTAAGGGCTGGATGCATCACAACTCATTGATCCTGGCAATGAAGGGCTGGATGTGACAAAGCTAAAATAAGGAGGAGTTCTTTTGGAGGGAATTCTATACAAAGATCAATAGCCGGTATACTTCTGATATGCAAAGAATGTTACATGGTATGAAAAATATGAGACAGACAAGGAAAAACCATTGAAAACCAGGGTGTCAAATACCAGGGTGTCAAATGGCTTCACCATTGCGGAAGCATCTCCCGCCATCGCCCGCATGATCCCACGCCAAGAACGGAAGGGAATATTGCCGATTCAGGCCCTACAGCTGTCCAAATTTTTTCTCCACCTAGGCCAATGTGCAACTGCTACTTCGCTATTCTTGGTCTACCTGGCACCAAACCATAAACCCTCACCATTGATGGGGCACCCAAGGTAAGCAATTGTTTCAGGTCCTCATTATGCTTGCTTCTAATGTTCTGGCAAATTCTCCTACAGTGCTACCTTCCTCCAAGCCACAATGCACATATGCTAGTATCCAAACCCATCAGTCCAAATATGCTAGTATCCAACCCATCAATCTGAATACACAGATGCTAATATCCGGATCGATCAGGCCATGGTCATTTATTCTCTATATTTTATCCATTCTCTATATTTTATGTTCTCTCTGTTCTCATTCTTTTCTTTATTCTCTCTTCTTCTATCTCTTCTATATTTGCTCCCTCTCCCTCTCTAGTTTATCAAATAGAAAGAAAAAAAGGAACATATCATCAGCCTCCTGATGGGTTTTGGTGAAAGTGATAGAATGAGTTTCCCAGGTGGACCTGAAAACTTTTCTACATCGGAAGGACCAAAAATCTTAGTCCATGATCACTTAAAAAATACTAAAAAGCTTTCCATTACCTGAAAAAAAAAATTGAAGTTTTAACCGTTAGATCAGATCGTTAGATAATGCATAATATGCCCCAAAATACCAAAACCCAAAATTAGGTGCAACATAACTTAACCAAATAACTCAACTAAACCAATGTCAAAATTCCTTCCCTCCTCCTCCAACTACAAGAAGCTAATGCATAAAGAACTACAACAGTTGAACTGCGGGAATAATAAGAAGGGTATTCTTAAATATACAGATGCTTTTCTCTCTTTGATTAGCTTTAGAAATGAGAAAGATTTCTATTCTATTCTATTCTATTCTATTCTATTCTATTCTATTCTATTCTATTCTATTCTATTCTATTCTATTCTTACTGGGTCCATTTATTTCAAAATTGGTTGTAATAAAATCAATACATAGCTTAATCAAACGAATCAAAGAAAAGACAGTTCCCAAAGAGTTGAATCAAATTCTAGAGCATTGTACATTCTAGAACATTTTGAAACATTCTATTCTGAGTGTTTGCAAAGTTTGAAGAAAACCATGTTAGTAAGTTCCGCCCATTGTCTCATAACATTGCTACAAGCGACATCTAGAAGGTTTTTGACACCTGCCTCGTAGGGTTTTTCGAGGGTAAAACTCTGATGGTAATACACCCGCTGAGTAACTGTACATCTGTACATATCAATGTGATATGTTGCAAGACTTATTGCATCTTGATTGTCAAGAACCTCCAGGATAAAGGACGATAATGCCATTATTGTAGGCATCTGCAAGAGCAAATGTAAATGCGGATTAGGTGTAATCAAATCAACATATCGTGCTTGAATAATTGCAAATGCTGCGCAAATGTGAAGAGAGTAGCATTCATCTTTTATGGCTCTTATGTTGCAACATTCACCTATCATGTTTTGACGTTCCTCTCGACCCCATATCCCTGTTTCAATTCTGAGGCGATGTGCACCAGTGGAGATGCAAATATGCCTCTTCATGGTCAAATGGGATAACAGGAAGGAACTGTTGTGGTCCACGGGCAAGCATGGCATTAATCTGCTTCTGTAGTATATTGTTTTGACCTTTTCCAAAGCACTGGCATTCGAAAGCTTACCGAGGAAACATGTATCGAGGTAATATTTTCAAGTGAGTGTGATCTTCATTATTCTGCACATGTACACATCCTTGCTCCTATACATTCCATCTGGAGAACCAACTTGTCCATTTCTCCTTCCAACAGGCTTTTTAAGACGTTGTGCATCCATGGCCAATGTGTAGGCCAAAGTCGACAGCTGGGTGTGCCCCATGTTCACTACCTTCTAACAATAGAGTATGTGTCGTTCCAAAGCGGCACACTGCAGAGGCAAGAATCATGTTTCTTGGAGGAGGATACGGAACTGTAAAATTGACCCCAAGAGTCCGAATCATAAAGGCTTTCAAGACCGATTCCAAATCTTCCCAAGTGGTAAGGGATACCATCGGTCCCCCATATCTCCACTCTATAGAAAAAAATTGGTTCTACCAAAACCTGAACAAGTGTGCTTGATGGGACCAATCATAGCTCTGCTTTGGGGCAATTTGTAATGAACATACCAGAGCATGGGATAAAACTTTCGAGAGGTTAGAGCCCAATAAGGATCCACCCTTTTGGCGTGATGGTTGGCACTAGAGGGGTTAGTGCATTTTATTGACATCAGAGCACATGTTCAATTCTCCGTTTGGGCAACTACAGAGGTAGTTGACGGGAATGCTTGTTTTCTCTCGTGGTTTGGGATGACCACATGCTTGGGGGCAAGCATCCTCTGGGAGGAGGCGGAATATAAATATAGCAAGGCATGGGCTAGAACAAATGGAGATATTAGGGTCCAATGAGAATCCATTCTTTTGGCATGTTGGTTGGCACTAGAGGGGCTAGCCCATAACACAATTGTTCTACACGTCATAGAATACCTTTCAACCTAACGTTACTTGTTGTTGGACACCGGTGTTCCAGTATGTGGTCGTCGTGAACTTTAATCCAAGATATATGTATGTTTGTACCACCACTACGGTTTAACCATGATAAGTGAAGTGAGGTGTTATTTTGAAAATGATATCCGAAGTACCGTGGTGTTTGCCAAGTTGATACCTATTCTAATGTCATGACAGAAAGTGCTTAGTGCGTCCAAATGATGTTGCATGCTTGTTGAGATATGGGCTAAGAGATCCATATTATCTGTATATATCAATTGTCTAATGATGTATTAGCGAGCCGAACCCCTTCCTCACCATGTTGTGCAGCCATTCCTCCAGCTGATAAATGTATAGTCCAAATAACTGGAAGACATTGGACTTCCCTGGGATTCCTACACTGATGTTGATAGGGTGGCATGATGGAGGCATTCAAGATGTGACTGTCTCATATAACCTGTATACT
>JAANSK020290245.1:0-10508 GCA_011763485.2 Isoetes engelmannii
TGAAGTTATGCATGTTTTTGTTATTATTATAGGAGCTAAACTAGAAGCATAATCTACAGTAGGCTTCTAAGTCTCCACTCCCCTTCCCAATACACAAGAGGTTCGAACAGGAGATCAACCAACATCCATCACATAAACTTGATAAACAAGAAATAATCATCTAATCCTAATCATACAAGCTAACTAACAGTGAGGGTTCATTGATTAGAGTTTGAGATCGTATCCAAGGTTCTAGGATATCTCTACTGGCAATACAACATGCTAACTCAGCTGGAATACTAGATTCTAGGTGAGATAGCTAACTATCTACTCGAAATACCTGTTCCAGATGAACTTTTGCCTGTGCCTGGCGTCTCCATCCTCCTCAGGTCCCTGGATGCAAGCACTCCTCAAGTTGTTGTGCTATTCCTCCTGCTAGCATTCCAAAACATGCTCTCGTCGCAAACGATTCATGAATCGGAGCTTTCGCGGCGATTCAAAATTCCAGCAGAAGGACGAGCGAAAAGTGTGTTTATGGTTAGGGTTGACTATAAATAGTTAGGCTTAGACGAACAGACTTTGCTCCAATACGACGTTGCCACGTGGTGATACACCTCAATAAGGTGGATGTCCATGTGGCGATTGGTATCACATACCTTAGGTGGCATAAGTTATGTACATAACTTATGGACGCACCATCTAAGTATGGTCTAATACCACATATACAGGTCATCTATGATGACTTGTATAATGTGTGGCCATAGAATATTCTCGAGGAACGTCACATTTAGGCTTGTTGTTATCTTCTTCATCTTGGAATGAATTGGAGAAAAAAATAAACCTACAGATATTACAGATTTACAGATGGACATGAGTGTTGATATGCCTCCAGCCCTCTTCTGCAATGGCGAATCTGTAAAGACAAAATTTTATTCAGCACCGAGACTCTAAGCATAAGCGAATCCAGAATAAGTACTCCCATAATCTAATTCTACCGTGATCTTGTCAAGGTTAAACACCGGCCACACCAACAACTCCTTGCATCAAGAGATTAACAAAACCCTAAGATTTTTCACACAAATTTTTCCTAGTGACAGTATAGGTTTATACCATCCCTGTGAAACAAGATTTAGATTAGATTTTGCCTTGTTTTAGCCAAGCCATTCCCTGTTTTATCCACGCAGTGCCACGTCATAACCAAGAATGAAGTTGCATCTAATGAAACTTTTTGTGTTAATAGAACGATTTATATACCAGAACATTTCTAAAGAGAGCTCGTGGTATAAATTTATACTCGTGGCCTCTCTTGTAAAAAATTTCGGTATGAATTTATATTGCTCCCTCTCTTTTCATGTGGGGTGCATGGTATAAATTTATACCGCTTGAGCAAGCAGTATAAATTTATGTCGCTCGAATTCTCGTCTTGTTTACCTTTTTGCCGCTTGAGCTCATGCAGCATAAATTTATACCGATTGATGCAAAGCAACATGAATCTATAAATCTTGAGCTCCTGGATGGTATAAATTTATACCGTATGATAATGTGGAGAAAATTAAAGCCTACGAACTGATACTAAAAACACATCATTTTATTAAAGATCCAGTTGTGTGGTTATTTTGCCATGTTCATGTACAAAACTATATAATAATTCTACAACACGTTTTAGGGCAACTATGTAAGGCTGAGTTTACAAGTTGCATGTTGTGTCTCAAGCATTACTAAGGCCACCCAAAAGCGTTGCTAGAGATGATGATAAAGTTTCATTAGTAGACAGTGATGAGGAAGATCCACATTGCTATAGGACACGAATAACTCTGGTGATCTGATTTAGCCACAAAATCTAACTTTGTTAAAAATGTCAAATATACAACATTTTTGACAATTTTATTCATAATTTTGTATTGCCTTTGAAAACTTTGAATAGAATATTCTTTTGTTGCTCTAGTGCACTTGCTGTTTTTTCAATGTCTACTTTTTATGAGCCCTTAGAATTTGTTACTGTTTTCCATACCAAATTACGGGGCCAAAAAGTGGTATAAAATAATTTTGAATGGAAGCTAAGTTCAATTATCCCCTCAAATAAAGGTACCTAAAATGTCCAAATTGTCACATTTGTCACAAATTTTCCTTGAAAAGGGATCTTTTTGGGGAAATTCTAGAGAATCTTTCCAAGATTCCTTTTATAATGCGTTTCGAGCAAATTAGTGCGTTTCAATCTAAACCAAAGGGGGTTTTAGGGGGGATTTAATCTTGAAGAGTTGGATGTAATGTTTTAAAAATCTTTAACCACTGTTAGAGTTTGAACTTTGATGTTTTTGGGGTGTCTCTCAATTTTTTGGGCCATTGAATCAAGTCATATGCCGAACAATATTCCGTAAGGAGCTTTCTGGTCCATCCCCTCCAAATTTTGATGGGTCAAACATCCTCATTTTGACCCGATCTGCAAGGAGGCATCTAAAAAACAAAACCAATGGTTGTAACACAAGTCAATCCTAATACAAAACTTTCTGAATGCATAATAGAGCTCAAGGAGTTGAACCCCGACGTGTTGCCCATGCTCTTCCAAACACAATATCATAACTGGGTCGCTGTATTTTCAAGTGGTGTAATTTCCTGCAACCATGTTGTCTATCCCGATTTCACGGAATGTTAATATCGTTCTTCATCATCGTTGCAGCAGGTCAAGAATCCAAGCAAAATCGTAGAAATGACTGGCTCTCCAGTTATGATATTGTTAGGATAAGCTGCCTCGCCATATCTGAAGCACTAGAACCTTTAAACTCAAAAAAATACTGCTTCTTATTTTAATCAGAGGGTCCAACATCAGCAATGTATGTATTTCTCTACGAATACATCAAAAAACAACTGAAAATCATATATTGATACAGTTTGACATCTGGGGCACTTTACTGATGTCATGATTTATATTTTTCTTTTGTGCTAGGTTCCTTGACTCAGTCAATATGCTAGAAAAATTCATGCTAGATAAGTTCATGTTATTGGTTAAACCTACAAAGAACTTATCAATCCCCAGCACACATGGTAGAAAGTTTTGGCAAAAATTGTATAGAAAGGAATGCTAGCTTTATATTATCTGAGGGTGGTCTACTTTCTTTACCAGAAACTTCTTGAATTTAAAACAACTCTTGTTTCGATAGGCATCGTCAAAGCAGAAATCCATGTGAATTTGCATCAGGTAATATTTTGAAGTGGGATCCTTGATGCAACCACTCAATCGACGACCATTCAAACACCTTTGTATGAATGGGGTAAATATCACCAATTTATTAACTTGTTTCACATCCGATAATGACCTTTGTTGGTTCAGTTGGTGAGTATGGTGCGCATATGATGGAGACTAGCATAATGGAACCAAGGTTGTAGACTAGCATTGGAATATGTTAAATATAGAGCAAATATGCTCAAATAACTTCAAATAATATTGAAGGTAATAGTTACGGAGAACCGTAAATATCAAGCATGCTCATGTTTAAGCTCATGTTTAAGCCACATGCAAATACAAAGCAATCGTAATGTTCTCCTAGAGGCCATTTCACGCAAATTTCGAGCTCAGATTATTTCTTATAATCTAACTAGTGTGTGCCTGCGAACTAAGAAGGAAAAAAATCATGCAATCTGGGAGAAAATCATGGCATCATTGCCCTGAAATGGCCTCTACCAGAACATTACGTCAGGTAATGGGCGCAGGCAGGCCCTTACGCAAGGTTCGGCCATGGTTCGCCCTGCCGGGCTCGCCAAGCCCTTCTTGCTTAAGGGCCTGCGTGCGCCCCATTATCTCTAACAAATGTGTTCAAGATAACATAGTTTATGATATAGATCACAAATAGAATGTAAGAGGGAATCTTCACCCCGAGAGAATTATGGCGAGGAATATCTGAGGCGGCTTCGCCAGACGAGGCAGCGCATGAGCGGCGGAGCCGCGAGTGCACTGCCGAGTTTGGCAGCGCTGCCTCAGATATTCCGAGCATAATTTTCAAGGGGTGAAGATTCCCTTACGTAATCTCACATTAGTGTGAGATTACCTCCCTGCAAAATAATGGGTTTGAAAAGAGGGCAAAAAAACAAGTAATCTCACCCTAATGTGGATTACGTACTATGAAACAAACATACTCAAACTAAATTAATATTTATTTGACACTTTTAAATATGGGACGTGCTCATGTTTAAACCACGGGCATATTTGTGGTAAAACCGCCCTCCCTAATAATGTCGTGTTAAAACTATAATTAAAAGAAATGAGCTAACCATTTATTATAAATGCCTTTTTTTAGCACTAATTATGCGATTTGTAAATTTTTCCTTCATAAAATTTTCGAAGTCGCTGCTATCGTGAAAGGAAACTAGGAAGAACTCTTCTCATTTTCCTTGTGAATTCGACATTTTGCTCCGGCATGAAACCTCTAATTCAGGCGACCAAAGGCATGAAGGCTCTAAATCCGGTGATCAGACTAGGAGCATTGCTCGCTGCGGTATTTATGCTCATTACATTGTTCGCCTTTTTGCGGTCTCGGGTAAGCAATTCGCGTTTCTTCAATCTTGCAGCTACATTTCTTGTTTCTTGCAGCTTCTTGATTTCCTGATAGCTTACATTTTTTCAAATTCTTGCATTGATCCAAGTAAGAAATGGATTGCTATTGCAGTCTTGCGCTAAATTTATTGCATTTTATGATTTCTTGATCCCTACTACATTTTTTTTCCAAATTCTTGCCTTGATCTGAGCAGGACGGATTGTTATGGCAGGAAAGAATTACTGTAAAATTTTTCTCACATCAAAAGAAGCCAATTTCTTGTTCTATTCCGTCCGTATTTGAGGCGGGTGCTTTCCCCTGTTCTTTTTCCTCTATTTACGACTATTGGGGACGAAGCAATGATATCGAGCAAAGAAATATGTCATTAGATAGACAGGCGCCTTCTTGCCCGGATTATTTTAAATGGATCTATGAAGATCTTGCTCCATGGCAACAAACAGGAATTTCTCGCGATGACATATCTGCATTTCGTGGCACTGCATATTTTCGAGTTTCTATAATACACGGTATTCTTTACTCCAAAATGGATGAAGCATGTTACCAAACAAGATTCATGTTTACTCTTTGGGGATTATCGCTTTTAGTTGATAGATATCCAGGATTAATACCTGATCTTGAAGCAATTTTTAGCTGTGATGATGCTCCAAAGATTTCAAGATCAATTGAGAATAATTATAACTTGCCAAGAACTCCGCTGTTTAGTTATTGTAGCAGAAGAGATGCTCTTGATATCCCCTTTCCAGATTGGAGCTTTTGGGGCTGGTAGGGATACCAATATGAACATTCCTTTTCTTTCTTACTGACGTCGTTGTTAATTTTTCGTTTGCTATGTTTTGACAGACAATTTGCTTGTCTTAAATCAGGCCTGAAGTGAATATGGACAATTGGGATAGGTTGAGCTCCGATATATACAATGTTTCTGGAAATCTAGATTGGTTTAAAGCAGATCCAGTTGCACATTTCAGAGGCAACCTTGATATGGGACCAAAGGTTCGCCCACAACTGAAGAACTGCAAACCTGATTATGCAAAAGTAGAAGTGCAGGTAAATATCTATTCCAGATTTCATCTAAGTTTGCAGCAAATCAATTTGGTGGCTTAACTTTTTGAATTTAAGAATTGGCAAGCTGAGGCAGAAAACGGTTTTCAAAATACAAACCCTGCCAATCAGTGTGGATATAGGTGAAAATTTGCAGGCTTATTTTCTCTCTTTTCTACATCCCTTTGTGAGTAACACGAGTTTGTTGGTGCAGATATAAAATTTATGCCGAGGGCATATCCTGGTCTGTGGGCCTCAAAAATATTTTAGCTTGTGGATCACCCATATTATTCATCCAATCTGAATTTTATGCATTCTTCCAACGAGGGTTATTGCCTCTGGTTCATTACTTGCCTATCAACGCTGAAGATGTTTGCTCTTCTTTAGAGACAGCAGTCAAATGGGGAAATGATCATCCGGATGAAGTAAGGAAGACATAACCTTCTCTAATTTGTAATTTTCGCTTTGAAATTGATACAGGTCTCTCTAATGATGCAGGCTCAAATAGTAGGAAAAAGAGGTTTGGAATTTCTAAAAAAGGGTTTAAGCACCAATAACGTCTATGAGTACATGTTGCATCTACTGAGGGGATATGCAGCATTACAAAGATTTCAACCTGTTGTGCCTCCTGGAGCTGTGCTGGTGAAGCCTGGTACTATACTATGCCTTGTTACTCCAAAAGAGCGCGAATTCATGAAACATTCATTACAAGACAATCTGAATGTTCCTGAGCCATGTTTCATGCCTCCACCTGACTCCCAAATATTAGTTAATACCATTGCTAGGGAAGAAATGATCAAGGGAAAAAATATACAAGATTGGGGTAAGATTGTACATCAATAAGAAATATAGAAAACATTCTTTATTCATTGGAAGAACAAAAGAAGCTATTCCTTAGAAAACATTCCATCATTGCTAGGGAGGAAAAGGGATAGCTCAAGATTGAGTGAGATGCTAATTTATGATCTACTCCATTGAATGGCAAAAAAGTGAGCAAGGGCATATGGAAATAACCACAAAATATGCCATCAAATCATATGCGGACCTTAAAAGACGATTTGATTGTTGGAATCAAATAATCAAGCCCAAGAAAGGTGAAATTGATTGCGCCAAAAGACAAGTCATGCTCTGGGCCCAAACGGATCAATGAATAAGAAAGACACTTTTCCCTCATCTTTGAAATTGCAAAAGCTATATGATGGCATATTGCCAACTTGTTGCTGATTAGAGGGGGCCATCTTTGAAGAGGTCTCAATTTCAAGATTCTTTTGTTACAAACATGTAAATCCATAAAAATAGCACTTTTAGTGTGAAGTCTAGAAAACCTTAAGCTCAAATCTTTTAGCAAATTCTTGGCATATCTAAGATTCTTGGCATATCCTCGTTTCAATATTCTTTTGTTAAAGACATGTAAATCCATAAAATAGCACTTTTAGTGTGAAGTCTAGAAAAAAGCTCGAATCTTTTAGCAAATTCTTGGCATATCTAAAGCTACATCCTTATAATCGCTACATCCTAGCCATCCCTCCCTGGAATATTCCACCCAATATTCCAAATGGACCATGCATGACCCTTCGTGCAAGAACAGGGGTCAAACCTGATTTTCCACATCACCCTATGATTCTCAAACCATAGGGTGAAGGTCAACGATGCAGTCAATACACAAACATGAGATTGGGGTCCATGATTGAAAATAATAGATAGTTTCACTGCAATACAACACATAATATGATCGCGGAAACGGTAGATTGAACCAACTCCACTGAAACGCCATACCTACTGCAGAAAGTTTGCAGCCAAATAAATAAGACATGAACTAATCTACTAGTATTCCAACTGAAACGGTGCATTCCTCAAACTTCGTAGCCAAGAAAATGAGAGTGATAATCAATCATACACGCATAAACACATCAAATTGGCTGCTCATGATATGAGCCAGCCGAAATGAATGACATGTGGCAACAATAAAATAACAATTGTATGGAAAACAAATGCGAATTTGAACCCCACCGAACTAAATCCAGTACCCGTATGCTCCTCTGACCTCAGTAAACATGCTGCTAAAGAATTATTGTAGGAAATATGTAGATGGATTTCAATAGTAGACATGAATAATGCCCCTGCCATAGCTCATACAACCAAAATCTGAATTAACAAACAGTTATTGTTGATTGAGACTAACATACGTACCCTTTGGGACTGACGTGGATGCTGATCTGGCATGCATTGTCTTCACACTCCCACTTGCTTGCAGAGCAGTCTCTTCCTCATTTAGCTCCACTACTCCAAGTGCTTGTCTATACTTCTGAAATTTATCTTTAGCTAATGGTTTAGTAAAGACATCAGCCAACATTTCATTTGTACTAATAAATTCCAGATTGTTACTTCTTCTTGCACTTGCTCTCTAATGTAATGAATTTGTGTCTGAATATGCTTGGTCCTTGCATGATACTTCGGGTTCTTAGTCAAGGCAATTGAGCCCTGATTATCACTGAATATCAGCGTTGGCTTATCAATCCATATAATCTACTCCTCACTGCCAATAGATTTGTCTCCTACTTGAGCCATGAAGCCCTTCTCATCCTCAAAATCTGTCCGGAATGCCTTATCTTTCTCTTTTTCCATGCGTGTTGGGCATTCACGTGCATAATGTCCAGGCTTTTGCAATAATTACAAACTTCTTTCCTTTTACTTGTGGTTATAGGCTTCTTTGCAAACCTTCCATTTAATGATGCTCGAGTATCTTTGACATTGGTGCCACTGCTCCCAGCTTCCTTTCTTCCATTCTTCATATCTGTATTCTCAAAAGGTTTCTTCTAATTTGAAGGCTTCTTGTTCATGAATATGGCTACTGAGGACTGATCTCCTTCTTTTATCTGGCGCTCTTGTTCAAGCAATGATGCTATAACCTGTTCAAGCGACAATCCTTCTACTATTTGCAAAGTTGTGACTACATGAGCATATGACTGTGGAAGGCTATGATAGAGTACTGCTTTGGCATCATCATCTATGACCTCTGCTTTTGATCCTTGCCAGCTGGTTCAGAATTGATCTTAACTGGTTTATGTGTTCAGCAAGATTCCCTCCTTTCTCCATGCGCAATACAAATAATTGCCTCTTCAGGAGAACCTTCGAATGTTTGGCCTGCACACCAAATATCTTCTCTAAGGCTTCCCAAACTTCCTTTGTAGACTTTGAGAAATTCACATGGTGGATATGAGAATTTCCTAACCCAAGACCAATCATTGCCATAGCCTTTCTATCCTTCACCTTCCACTTTGCTAAGTCTGATGGGTCAGAAGGTTTCTTCTGTGTGTCATCAACAACTCCAAATAGATCCTTCTCAATCAGGTGGAATTTAATTTTGACTTGCCAGGTATGAAAATTTCTTCTGTAGAATTTATCTCCTTCACCAGAATGACAGCCTTTGGAACACCGATTTGTGAACGTTTCTGATGCTTTGGGTCTGCTTCAATTTCCACCGTGCAATTCTCTGATTCACTCTGACTATCACACGCTGCACCCTAAGTGATTTAAGCATTTTCTTCTGTCGCTGCAATCTCTTTCCCATCACTTCCCTGCTCTGATACCATAAAGAATTATTGTGGGAAATATGTAGATGGATTTCGATAATAGACAGGAATTTTTTTTTTTGAAGGACGTGAAACTCTATTAATCAAAATAAAGTACAAACATAGATGAGGGACTGAAAACCCAGTGGAGAAATTGTCTACCAGAGCAAAACCACCCGCCACCTTGTAACATACAGTATTCAAAAGAGTTATACATAAGTGTAGATCTGAAGATAGTGGATCCAAATATGATTCTCCACTTCGTCCTTAACTGATGAAGATATATAAGCTTTGACAATGCACTGCCTAGCTTCAACAAGCACTTGAGCATCAGGGGTTCTAATGCCCTTGAAGATGAAGCGATTTCTTCTTTTCTAAATTGACAAAATGATCCATGCTGAAGCCAGATGAAATGCCCATTTTGCCTGACTATTCCAAGAACTTGGGATAGGAATAATGCCCCTGTCGTAGCTCATACAACCAAAATCTGAATTAATTCTTGTTGAGACTAACAGACGTGCCCTTTGGGCCTGACGTGGTTGCTGATCTGGCATGCATTGTTTTCACAGCTGCGAAAGAACCCTAATTTGACAGGGAATAGAATAGATACTTCGGTCTTGCACATCAAAAAAAATATGGACGAATACCCACATATACTGCATCACAAAACTGGAGACGATGCTTTGCGAGGCATCTGCACCCCCCACGCTCAAAATCCCCCTTCATAGATAGTGCAAGACCTGCCAGACATCATCTCAAAAATCCTGCCCTGTCCAAAACATCTCCGGGACTTGCTCTTGCAAAATGTCTCTGTGCTTACCTTGTGCTTGCTCAGATGCATTCCCTTTGGCATGTGCCCTAAATAGAAACCCTATATTTGAATTTAGAAACTACTAAAACAAACAAATTACAAGACATTAGAAAACCCAAAACCATATTTATGATATCTGCATTTTACGGGCATACTCATACTTGTGAAAACCATATAAAATCTTAGGGTAATGCCTCCTCCTTACAATAATTGCAGAAGACAATTGTGATGATGTATCTTTGTATATTCTATTAAATTTCCAAAAAACCTACAAATCAAAAAATTGATTCTATATCTTTTCAAGTCTAATAGATCCAATCTATTTGTGCTCACACATTTTTATTTCTCTCTTCTATGTTTAAACTGGTTTGATGCTCCTTACTATCACCATCGCTCCACATTCTTTCAATAGCGACCTACCATCTCTCAATAGGGCTTTTTCTTTAGGATTTCTCTCTAGGGATGCTCGTAGGTATATGTTGGCTTCCAGAACTGAAGTCTAAGCCCAGATTTATCCCTACGACCCCCACCCCCCCCCCCCCCCCCCCCCCCCCCCCC
>JAANSK020290256.1:0-10507 GCA_011763485.2 Isoetes engelmannii
TGGGTCCATTCGTTTGTTCCAGTATGAATCATGCACAGTAAAACCACAAGCTTTGCACAGCTTAACAGTTACTTGATATCACTTAACTGTTCTCTAATTGTTATAGGTTAAGCTTCAACAAATGGTTAAGTATGAATCCAGTCCTTGATGTTAGAGAACGTTTAATTTTATTGTTTTTGGAAGTTGTATACTATTCGACATTGAGTTTTTAACGTCAAAATGGGGTGCATTAGTGCTCACCCATGGTTTCCATCCTGAGATATATCTTGCCTTATTCTTCCAACAGCAACATCATCCTTGCTTGACACCTAGGCACAGATCAGGAGATGATTTAACGTTGTGTAAAAGTGTGGATGCTGTGGGTAAAAACATTCATGTGCAATGCAAAATCATTACCTCCAGTGGTGTTGGGAACGTGTTGTTAGCCCGATCATCAATCACTATAACACCATGTGCCTTTTCTAGAATATCTCTTGCGGTCACCTGCTATCAGCAAGTTAAAATCCTGATACCACTGAAATTTAATTAAATCACTATAGCACCATGTGCCCTTTTTTAGAATATCTTCTGCTATCAGCAAGTTAAGATCCTGCTCTGACTGAAATTTATTAAGAAGAAGAGAATATACAAGTTAGTTATGAATAACACCTCATCTATGGGCTTCTCAAATTGCAAGTTGATACTTTCAGCATGTGCCCGCATCACAGGCACACGTATACAGGTTGCTGTTATTTTCACATCATCACAGTTCTGTTCAACAATAAAACAGGTATAAATTAAGATTCCAAATCTTCAAATGTAAACCAAATATTCTGCTTACCCATATTTTCTTTGTTTCTTTCACGAGCTTCAACTCCTCTTCATTATAGCCATTTTCTTTAACTGATGAATTGTGTGAAAATAGGTTGAAAGCATACTGCCAATACAAATACTTGTCATGGTTAACTCTGTAAGTCAGCACTTTAGGAAGTGCAATATCATAGCAATGCATAGAAAATGCAACTGTAAGTATACCGTAATATTACCTGCTGATTAAAAATGTTGCAAGTCGGTTTCTTCCCCTCCAAGACCTAGATACCCAATTTCAGTTTATTAGCAGAAGAAAATTATTTATTTACACGAGAATGTTGACGTGTCTTGGAAAAGTATGTTATATGACAGGACAAACCTCTTCTGTTTGTTGTCTTAGTTCAGCCATGGCAGCCGCGCCAGCACCACTTGCTGCCTGATAAGTGCTCACAACCATTCTCTTAACCTGCCACACAAGCTTAAATATCAGACAAATATACCATCCAATGCCCCAGCAGCAGGCAAAAGCCAACCCCAAAGAACATGCTTGTTATGGTGATGTTCAATGATCAAGAAAACCCATGGCATTCATGCCAGCTCTCTTGAGATACCCTACAGGTTCTCTTTTCAATGTTCTCTTCCTGGTTCAGCTTAAGTGGGAAATTCTGGTGTTCAGTGCAAACCATTATTGAAAAAAAATCTGTTGTCACCAGATGCAGAAATATAAAAATTGTTCTTGGTCTGAATCGTTACCTTTTAGATATGTTATTGAGACCCTTTGAAAACAGTGAATTGTTATTTCTGATTAGCTCCAGTGAAACTTCTCATTAAAGGGGAGACATATAAATGTCATTGATGTTGGTAATCTTTTCTTATTAACAGTATTCTTCAACATATTCTTCTTGGTCTAACCTCACTAGGTATATAAGGTGGTTCACATCTCGCCAGCTCCGACATTGACAGATAAAAGTCTAACAAATGCACATCATAACAATTTAGAAATTTATTGTGGAAATTCGCCATGCTATATCCGTCAATCAGTTCTCATTATAGGACTTAAATTTCTAAATTTACAGACCAATAAAGTCCTTGTGCCTATTCCTGTTCATTTTAGTAGCAGAACCTTCCGATGCCCCTCAAATACTTATGAAGTAGAATATAGCCCATCCAAAAAATTCAGAAGAAGCATACAACTTTTAAATAGAAATAGTTCTACGCAATAGAAAAAAGCATCATGATACCTTGGCATGCCGGTGAAGAGGAGTCACTGCTACAAGGGCTATTATTGTTGAGCAGTTCGGATTTGCAATCAGGGCCCCTTTTCCATTGCTAAGTCTTATATGTGACATGGCATCTAGATTCACCTGTTAGAGATTGTCAATATATTTCTAGATACAATGCATACTGTAATTCAATGTATAAAACACCTACCAACTACAGCTTTAGTTCGAATAAGCCACTCAAAATCCTAGATAGATACATGTAGCATATTACAAACATCATTGGGGGAATAACAGTTTATTATTCAACCAAAATGTGAACCGTGTTCATAGCTGATAAGGACACACTTATATCCTACTTAATATGTTAACGAGCTACATGTAGCATATAAAAATATCATTGGGAGAACAAAATTATTCTCATTTACCCAAAATCAACACTGTTTGTAGCTGATAAGGGCACACTTATAGTGCATTTTTGGCCGTCTCACTTTTTGCATCTCTCTATCCCCTTTGACTTATCTCAAATCCCCATTATTAGCAACTAGGAAAAAAAACATTTTTTTTCTAAAAGACACTAAAGAACCTTAAAAAGGTTTTCTTTATTATCCTAAAATGCAAAATGCCAGACAACTCCATGCAAAACTAATGTACCATAGAGACAAAAGCAACTTGAGTGAAACCTGCTCACAAATACCAGTAAAATGGTTACTTCTGCTCGATTGACTAAATATAAATATAGGCTGCTGTTTACTGTTACTTGACAATAAAAGAAGGGAAAACGTGAACAAGCTTGAGAATGTATCAGCTTGATTTCAAGAGCTATAAGATTTTAATTGCCTCTCCAAGTAAGCAGTTCTCCTAAAAAACTGCAGAGCAAATGGTCCGGCCCTAGGCATAGCCTCCATTTTCTTCACTGTTCCTCCTATAGCCATAAATCAACTGCAAGAAATGGTGGATCTTTAAAGTTCCATGAGAATAAAGCTCATTCTCCCACAGCCTATTCCAAAGCATATACATATCAGAAGTCCTGTTTCCAGGTCTCTTGCTAAGCTGGTGAAAGGATATGGTCTCTTGCTGTGCTTTGTAATGTGCTTCCAGGGTGTTCAAAAAACGAACCCTTGTTTAAACCTGCTGCATTGCATGAATCAACTCAAATGGGTATGTGTTAGGAGCAAGATATCTTTGTCCCATAGAATATCGCCAGCAGCACATCACAGCACCCTGAGACGATATTCCAAGCAGTCTTATATGATAGGCTAGAGAAGGCTGCGGAGATGTTCTTGGTCCTGAAGAAACATATAGTCCACATTAAAGCACCTATTTTCTGTATTTCGATCCATAAAAGCTTCTACTTATCAATATGGACATCTAACTTGAACTTCAGAAAGCAAGAAGTCCACCATGACTGTGTACAGTTTGTCTCAATTCTTTGTGCAGAAAAAACTCCACCTCTGGATATTCTAGCCTGCAATAGTGACTGGATGGGGCAGTTCAATGGTCCTATTAGCTGGAAATTGATGCTGGGCATTGGCAAAGCATATTGATAGGGAGCGGGGAGGCCTTGTAGGAGTTTAACATGATTGAATCTGAGCCTACTTTCTTTTCACACGCCAAGCCTACTCTACACCATTTCATTAACTGATAAACAAGAAGCAGACAATCTGGAACAGGAAGAAACTGAAGGATCCATTAAATGAGGGGAAGGCACTTACATTGGCACAAAAAGCGAACTTAAAAGAAAAAAAACATGTTAGGACCATAACAAAATACTTTTTCTGGATGTGTCAAACTGATAGCCAGCATGCCCTACTCTTATTCGTTGTGAAGCATTTTAGTTAGTACTAGGTGGCTGTCATGCATCTAGAAGGTTCAAGAACACTCTTTCAGAGTTCAGAACTAGGTCGGCACCTGCAATCTGGCATTTTACCAGCTCCCTTTTTTCTTCTTCATCCTTGCTAAATACTTTGACTCTCCCCACAACCTTGGAGTAGTTGTATCTTGCCAGAAATGATCCTCTTGTTCGGCACCACTTCTTGCAGATCCTTAAGACTTCTTAGGATGTAAAAGATCCATCGCTGGACCGATTCATTCTTATCCTTCTTGCCAATCTAACAACAGCATTCACTTCCAAATTCACAATTGTGCCTAACTTAACAGAGGCTAACTAGAATTTTAGGCAATTCCTTTTAAAAAAAATCAGAGCCTTTACTCTTTTGCAATCAATTGGTCGGTTGGGAAAGGTCCGTCCTGTTCAATTTCAGTCAATGCTCAGCTCTTTCCTTGTGCTATTTCGTGTTAAGGAGATATATCTAGTGTATGCAGGTGAAAGTGCACGCCCAAGGCCAAAAACACGCGCTGCAGACTCTCCTCCAGCCCACAAAAATGTTCATGCTTCCTTTCTGCGGAAAGAATCCCCAAAATTTTCAGATAACAAACACATGTCCACGGCAATGGCTTCTTAGTCTTTTCCTCAGGTTAGCTCATGATTGCAGCCATCCCCTATCACCTGATTACGTTTCATTAGGAGTAAGACAGAAGCTTATGGTTCATTTATGTTATGTCGACTATTACTTATGGCGGCTACTGCGTCATGATCGATAGCTAAGGTGCATTTGATTGACCATGTGGGATGTCGCAGCATCATACCAAACCCTTTATGTAACATTATGCCTTTCCTTTCTTCTGCACGACCCTCATTAAGCAATGAAATACATAAAGCAGAATACTTAACTTGGTCATAACTAGAGGCCATTTTTAAAAATGAGCTTTACTTATACTCAACACAGTACCCTATGCCTTTCTATGGCTTCTATGAATTGCTTCAATGAAAGAATATATTAACGTCTGGGGGAGACCGCTTGGGTCTATGAGACCAAATATGACATCAGATCATGTACAGCTAGGGTGCATTATGGCCACATAGAATGTGCATAGAATACAAAAACTAAACGAAACCTTGAGCTCAAGAGATCTTGGTCTTTTGCCTAGCTGCAGTTGTGAAATGTAGAAGTAAATAGTTCAGATGAGAGGCGAGTAGTGAATATGAACAAAAAGACTATATGAAAAAAGATGTGAAAGCAGCTCAACTAGATTGAATCTCACAGTTCAAGTGTGAGTGGAAAATCATCTTGCTGCAACAAAGACAAGCAGGATTTTGCTATTTCTTTTTTTTTTTTTTTCCTGGGAGGGAGAGGGTACTAGTACTTTTGTTGCTTGTATAAAATCAGAAGTAAGCATATTGTAGATGCTGAAAAAAGTACCTCCGGTACAATGAGGGGAATACCATCAGCCATTCGAAATGCTGAGCTGTTGTCTACCACAATTGTCCCTTTTTCCACTGCTATGGGTCCAAATTCCTTACTGCAATATCGCAAGAATAGAACAAATAAAGCAACTATACTGAAAGAACCTGTATCCATTCTGTACTCTTCAGGCAAGCATCTGAATTAAGCCAACCGTTGTCTAGGTCATCCAGTACCTGATGGAACCACCAGCACTAAAAAGGGCAATGTCGATATTGTCAAAACTGTTCTTTGTCAGCTCTTCTATCGTGTATTCCCGCCCCTGAGATAAATTCGAATAAGATGTCTAAGTCTAATGAGAATCCAATATAAAGCTGGGCTAGGTGCAAGATACAGTGCCAATCTTCATGTTTCATAAATAAATAAACATAATTATGGTTGTTACCATCCGTCAAGTGAAAATTTTAGACGCACAAAAAGACAATGAAAATGGAAAATTGAGCCTCTCCAAATGACATTTATAACAACCGCCACTTTCTTATTATTGAGATATATCAAGCAGCTAAAAACTATAGCACAACCCATACCTACACCTAATACGAGGCAAAATGGAGTTATCTTGCCAATGCTTTATAAACAGTAGTTGCATTCAATTCAGTGAGCAACAACATGATGCTTGTTGAATAGAGCATTTAACATATCAGATCATTCCACCACTAAATGCATCAAATAAGAGGCAAATGATTAGATATGACTAACGGATGATTTGCCCAAGAAGGACACTACAAACATTAAAAGAAAGAAAGAAATGAGTTGCCTATCAGCATTCTTTTCAGAAAATAAAAACTAACTTTCAAATACATAGGGGTTTTTATATTCACCTCGTACGTAAGTTTCTTCCCTGCAGATCGTTTACTGGCTAGCATTTTCAAGTCCCTATAAGGAAAGTCTCTACTAGAAAGCACGCTCAAAAACTCCTGCCCAACTGCTCCTGTGATTCCAACCACGGCAATACTAGGTCCATTTTCACTAAATCCCATCCTGATCAGTCCCTTGGCCCTCCTTTTGTTGGGCGGGGGCACTAAAAATGATTTCTGGCAAGAGCCTACATGCAGCCGAGGCTTGGAAACGAGTAATGCATGAGCAGAGGGAAGGTGCAGAGCTAAGTCTGCCGCCATCGCCATCGAGGTCTGTAGCAGACACTTCAAAAGGAAGGCGAGAGATTCTGGGCAGGGTTTAAGAGAACAGTTATTTTTTAACTAAAAACCTTTTTTGTCCTTTATCCCTTCAACTTGAAACTCCAAACCAACAAATGAATGATGCGGTTGTATGGTCCTTCAGAGCTTAAAACCTTGCATAGCTTGTTGCTAAAAATACAACGTTGGGAGGAAAGCCATCAAACAAACAAGGGAAATGATTTGTTTCTGTCAACTCAGCGGAAATTACAAGGAACTTTCAACAAATCTTATCTTTAGTTGCAAGACCCGCTAGAGTGCCATGTAGTGGTCTACTGGAAGCAAAGAACACGACTTTTGCTATAACAATTCAACTTGATTCTACAGCATTGGAAACACAGAAGTGCATCTTGAGTTTATATCGAGTTCCAGCCACGGGGGGTCCACCTACTTGTATGTGCATATGCCACCTGCGAGCTTAAAGTTCAAAGAAAACCCTCTACATACGGCCTCATGTCATTGAAAAACCCCTCTAATACATTTTTTGTATAGCTTAACTAGTATAGCTTAACTAGTAACGGTGCCCAGCGTTGCTGGGCATAAATTGGGGGCCTGTAAATCTTTCTATTGCAATGAGAAAAGCATGCAGTATGAGAAAAGCATGCAGTAATGACGGTGGCCAGCATTGTTGGGCTTTACTTGAAAATCTGTAGATGATACACAACACGTGCCTACCAGCTACACCGCACATACCTAAAACTCCAAGACTCAAGTAAACCTAAACCTTAAGCCTAGCATGAGGTCTTGGTCGTCGGATTGCGCTATCAAATGTCAATCATTGAATCACTTTGGTTGAGGACACATGCACGTTAGAGCTTTATATAATTAATATAATATAAAGATTAATCTTTGGCGTAGTATTGGAAAAACAAAATATGAAAGGTCATTCTAAGTAAATTTGATATGGAAGATATTTGATATGGAAGATAGTGATAGCAGTTTGCGACATGGTAATATAGAGGATAGCAGTTCCATGTGTTTAAGACAATATTAATGTTAGTGTAGGGTTAGCAATTGCATGTAGGGGATAAGAATGTTAGTCTAGGGTTAGCAATTGCATGTAGGGGTTGTGTGTCAATACTAACTTGTGATCTATCTAGGGGCATATATCAAAGCCTTTAAGCCCTGATGTAGGGCATAGGCAATTGTCAATGTTCAATATAAGGGAATAATGATGAAGTATATCGTTCGTGGGCATTCATGTGCTCACAAATGAACACACTAATGACAAATCTCAACATTGGTCCTAAGACCAATGCAACCCTTAATAGGTACAAGGCATTAAACTTAAATACATTTTTAGATTAGAAAAAACAAAATAGAAGGAAGCATCAAATTGTTGTTCTCGACCAACTCCAACAAAAACTCGGGTTAATTCAATGACACATTCAAATAGTTGATTAGTTGTTCTTTTTGAGAGCAAAAGCTCATCATAATAAGAATAATCATCAAAAATCTAAAATTACTGTCAGCAATAACAAAAAGACTATTAAATGCAAAGCATGTGGGTTTAAACAGTGACTACTGGTATACAAAAAATGTTTGTATGGCCTTCAGGGTGTTTAAAATTCCTCCACACTTTATATACCCACTTATGATAGCATTCCAAGATACCACATTATACTGCAGCATCCTATCAAAGACACTACAAGCATCTGATATGCTCAAACATTTGGTGTATAAATAAATGCACCAAACTGTTTGCAATATCAATGCCTTTATCCTCCGCAGTATTAATCAGGTCGGCATGAAGTCTTCTACCTGTCTGCAGCTTTCTCAGACTGCTATTTTCCTTCAATGCAGCAAGTGTTATAGAAAGGTGTGGCCTCACTCCGTTCTTGCACATTCTATCAGAGATAAGTAATGCATCTTCGTTTCTGACAACCGAATGATCATGCAGTTGAAGAAACTTGTCGCGGCTAACATGTGACTTCTTCTTTTCAGCAGGAAATGTGAGTGCAACGTCTTTTCTGTAACAAACCTTAACGGTATACACATCACATCTCTGTCTAAATGGTGCACATTGAGGACCCTTGAGGTCTGCGTATAGAATTTCGCATTCAATTAATGAGGCCCCAAATCTCAATCTATTTCCCATTCCCCTATTTCTTAAGAAGTCTATCTCTCATTCTGATAGCCAAATTCTGATTCACAGCCAAAAAGGAGCCAGCTTCCAACAGACCTCAATGAACTAATTATCTAAACACGTTAAATTGAAAGAAGAAAAAGTAAACCATTTTACTGATCCATACTGTTAAGCTCAAACCTAGCGCAAGTTGCAAAAGAAGGAGAGAAATATAAACACTTCTTAGGGGAAGAATGCATTACCTTGGTACATAGCAAACAATCTCTATGGTGAGCTAAATGTCGTCTTCCATCAAGAATCGCAAACGATAACCACACACTTGATAGGGTTAGTCGAAGTCAAAGATCCACACAGCCACTTCATTCTTTATTGCAGAAGCTAATAGACCACAATATTTCTAGATCTATCATATTTCTGCATCTTATCATATTCATGCTTGATTGAATCATCCGTTCATAGGATAAATAGTCTATGCCAATGTTGACAGCCCCCTCTTACGGTTTTTTGCATTATTTGTGTTATATTCCAATGACCATAGCAACCAAATATAATCAGCAACCAAATATGCAATTAATAGATCTAAATCTTACGTAAAAATCAAAGCGACGGCTGCCCATCCACCTGTACCGTTCTGATTCAATGTCCACATCTGCGACAAACCCTGAGTTGTTTGAAACCATTAAGTAGTTAGACACGCATGTAGACATGCTTGTTCACAATTCATACTCAAAAGTCATTCAACATTAGCCACTGCAGGGTGGTATACATATAAGACCTTGGATAGACTCCATAAGTTGGTGCTGTTGCAGTGGTTATGTTTAAAAATATATGACTTGCAAGAAGCTTGTTAGAGGCACTGAAGACAAAAATAGCATGCGATAAGAACTGCCTTGAGTGTATGAGACTGGAATATAAGAAATACTCAGTTCAAACGGAACCCAAACTTAAAGATGGAACTGCAGGGTGCAAAGAACAGGAACGCCCTAACAATTTGATTTGTCTCATGCCATAAACAAAAATCGAGAAAAGACAGTTTTTGCAAAATCTTCAGCCAAATTTGCAGCAGAGTTTTTTGGTTGTTTGAACTGCTTCTTGGCAAGGAAGAACGAAAAAATATCATCACGTACCCATGGATCTTGCAGGCTCTTGGTTGCAGAAGCTGTAAAATATGATCTCCATCGCCACATGCAACCCCTTTTTACAGATCGTTTCTGGCGGCTTCTACAAAACCCTAATACGTCCACGCCATAGCCGAACTCTAGCAATCACAACTGGGCTCCAGCAATGAAGGAGCTATCCAGCTGCTGGATCCATGGCTCCCTGTGGAGTTATACGGCCAATTTCCCGATTTGCACGATGGCGCTTCTGCCCGGAATAGGAAGAAAAAAAAGGGAAGAAAAAAAAACCTAATCTTGGTTGTTCATCTTGCCTGCGTGGCAAAATATTGACCGCACGATTGTGTTGATGGAGGACAGACACCCATAACATTATAGTAATGAACAGTAGGCTGAAATTATGGCTAAATTCCTCCATTATTATAAGCCATAATTTGGGGCCGGTATTCACGGAGCGGCGCCGCTACCCCTGTCTTTTGGCAGAGTTCGTCGGCATAGCTTATTCCTACCAGCAGAGCTTATTTGCTCTTCAACAATGCGGCCCAGATCTACTTCTACTTCTGCCCAGATCAGCTTCTACTTCTGTCCATCTGCGACCCAGCGAGCCGGATTTGTTGCCGGATTTGCTCTGGCAGATCTGTGACCCAGCCAGCCGGATTTGTTGTCTGATTTGTTCCGCTTGAATAGACCCATCTTTTCCCACCTTGAAACAAGGACCATTATTTCGGGGATCATTTCTTCGAATTCCTGAGAATTGAGAGACCCATCTTGTTCCTCTTCCCCCTTCTTTCCCAGTTCGCAAGGCTCCTCATTTTCC
>JAANSK020290267.1:0-20082 GCA_011763485.2 Isoetes engelmannii
CATAAGATTAAACAAACCAATTATGTCTTCTCTTTCTTTCCACACTTCTCTAATATACGAACTCAAACTATGAGCAGAAAGATCAAACAACTCCTTCAAGGTAGACATGTGAATTCCATGTTTGACTCTTATATGTTCATAAGGGTAGCATTCTAGTAAAGCATGTTTTTCTGTCTCGAACTTTGGGTCTAAACAACCAGGACAAAATCTCTCTCCTCGAACTAATCCATGCATTCTATCGGTCTCAATATGTAGAGTATGAGATGATAGTCTAAGCTGCGAAATTGTCATTCGTTTCTTTTTGCCAATATGAGAGGCTAAGTAGGCTTGATTAGTATAAACCTTTAGGTCATTTATCTCTTCTAGATAAAACCTTTTCTTGGTGCCTCCATCTACATTTACCTGCCACATTCTTTTAACTGTTATATCTGTTACTTGTTCATGTACTTCCTTAAACTTTGTGGATGTTGGCCATATCCCATGTCCAAGCCATCTAGCTGTCCATCTTCTTATATCAGCATGCCACCCTCTTTCTCTTGACTGTTCTTATGCCAGCCTAGGCCATCTACCCAAATCCATGGCCAAGATCCTATTTACATAGGTGATGGTTCTGCAAAGTGCCTCCACTTCCAAGGGCATTAAGCCTGCTTCAGCAAATATGGTGTTTGAGATTTCACATTAAATTCCCAGAGGAGGAACCGCTTTTGAACTTTCTCAATCTCTTGCCAGCATTTTTTGGAGAGTCCAGGTCCCCAAATTGGACTGCCATACAATATAACCGGCTTAATCTGTATGCCGAAAAGCAACTTCTTCAATTTCCAATGCTCAAAGTTATTCACTTTGCATTGGTGCATCATACTATAGTAAGCCCTAAGGCCTCCAGAAGCTTTCTTTCGGGCTGCTACAGTCCACCTATAATCATTTGTTATATCAATGCCAAGGTATTTGTATTCTTTTACCTGTTTCAAGGGAATCCCTCTGACAGTAGAAGTGGTTGAATCACGACCACCAACAACCATTATCTTGGACTTAGCTGCATTAATTTGCATACTCTTATGCTCATAAAACTCCTGTAGCACATCCAAGTGCTGCTGAAGCCCCTTAGCAATTTTGGAAATCAAAACTATATCATCAGCAAAAAGTAATAATTGCACAACATATCTACTTAGTTGTGCGCCAACACCACCAAGTCTGGCCTGCCATCCCTTCAAGTCATCTATAAAGAGGCCGAAAAGTGTTGGAGAGAAAGGACATCCTTGTTTAACCTCAACAGTATTCTCTATGCATTCAGATCCTGTAAATGGAAAAGAGAGCTCAACAAGAACTTTGTTGTAGAGACAAGCGACCGCTTGTCTGAGTTTCAATGGCACCTGCAAAAGCTCTGGGCGAGAAGCAAGATCTTTCCTTTGAACTTTATCAAATGCTTTAGCTAAATCAATGAAAGAAACATATCTCTTATTTCTTGGATCCTTTGCGCCCTCAGCCAATACTCTTGATGTAGCAAGATGATCAAGTGTTGAATATGCTTTTCTAAAACCCGCCAATTGCTCGGCCATCATGAGAGTCTGCCCAATCTGCAAGTTTATGTTCAACCATTGAAGCAAATAATTTGGCAAATATACTACCCACCAGGATTGTGCAATAGTTCTTTATATCATCTCTATCTCCTGATTTATATATTGGGATAACTCTATTCAAGCACCAATCTTGTGGAAAATATCCTGACAAAAGAGCTTCATTACAGATTTCGGCTAATAGAGCATGAAGCGTCGCACCTCCCCATTTTAATAATTCAGCTGACATACCATTAGTGTCACTAGCTCGACCATTTCCCATGGTCTTCAAAGCTTCTTGCACATCCTATACTGCAAAAATTGGAGAGGCATCCCCCTCACAAATCATCTGGTCCATATGTGGTGTATTATATAATTCGTCTACCCATGCCAATAATTCCTTTCTAGAAATATGTCCCATCAAACTTTGCTTTTTAGACCGGTTAAAAACGTTAAAAACCTCTTTGGATCTGTATCCATTTCATGCATAAGCATTTCCGTATGTTTTCTCATCCAAGCCCTCTTTTTCCGCTTAATATGCTTTTTATAATACACAAAAATATCAGGACTCTTGGATTGGTTCCACATCTCTTTGGCTGCTCTGCAATCCAAATCAAACCACTTACTACTTACCCATTTTGGTCTCTTTGGCTTTGTAAGTCCAACAATTGATTGCGCTGCACCCAAAGTGAGATCCATAAAAGCTTTGCTTCTGTCATCTAGTGACCCTTGCCGTTGAAACTCCATCAATTTAGCATCCAATGCTTTTTCATAATCATCTGCAAGTTTATAATATAGCTTTATCTTTGGTAATGGTACTGCAGCTGGCACTTTCCGCTTGCCTTCATATCCAATGTAAACACATAAGGAACATGATCGGAATCAATATTCCTATCTAACATGCACAAATCCGTCACTAGAAATACTTCATTGGGATCTCCAATAAGATAGTCGATTGTGCTACTACCATTTGGTTGATAGTACGTGGAGCAATTGGAATTTGAAAATCTAGTGCTCCCATTGTATATGATGAAGTTAAATGCCTCACATAATGCAATTATATGTTTGTCCATCTTATTAATGACTGTATCTGCTGATGTGCGGGGCCAACTAGCTTGGATATCAAATTTCTCAACAACACAAAGGATTCTCTTCCTCAGACAAAAGAGATTCTTGCCTATTGCCCACACGTCCATTAGGGTCTCCTGCAATAAAAACCATACCAGACTCTCTATATTTTGAAATGTCTGCTGCAAGATGAATGAAAGGATCATCAGCGCATAGTCCATCTGAGGAATAAACAGGTGCAGGATACGGTTCAAGAGGAGCAAAATACACAAGTGCCACATAAATTTCAGCAGAGTTATCCTTTATCTTCAACCAAATATGCTGAGCAAACTTGAATTTACTAGCCACTGAGACTGTCTTTCGTAGATCCCTTCTCACATAACAGGCAACTCCACCCCATCCTCGTCTATTATTGCCCAATTCATTCCATACTGAGTCCGAAAGATAGAAACCTGGAATTTCTCTAGTTTCATGTTCCCAAGTTTCATTCAATGCCAGAATATCATATCCCTGAAACAATTGTATATTGCTGAAAATGGTGTCTTGACTTAGACCATGCACATTCCATACAAGAAACCAGAGAGCTGCAATTCCCTATGCTCGGTTCCTTACCACTAGCTTGTTATTCACTATGTAAGCATTGCTTCCCTCGTCTTTTAGTCTCTTTACTTCTTCCAAGAGCTTCTTACGTTCTTTTTATTGCTGAACAGTTAGATTATCATTGAGCCAAATTTTTTGCCCTTTTAGATGGCTCATGTGTTGGATGATCCGTGTGTTTGCTTCTACACTACCAAATTTGAGCAGAATAGGACGAATTCTATCATCAATCCTTTTGCTTAATCTCCTAGAATAGACAACTCCTGGATCTACTACATGCATTGTGTTTTTAAAATAATCATCAATAATTGCAGTAGTATTCTCACCTTGTTCTTCTTTCAAACCTGAGTCCTCTTGTTCAGTAAGTCTGTCTGCAAATTTTGTCATCTGGCTTTCTACATTGGAGGTGATTTGAGCAACCAGCTGATCTTGATCACCTTTCTCTCCTTGTTCTTCACGCAATTCTCCTTGCTCTTCTCGGAACTCAAGGATCACTTCTTTTCATTCATTTACGTTTTGCTTCAAAGCCTTGATTTCTTCCCTTGCTGCCTGTACTTCCTCCCGTGATGCTTTAATTTCTTCTCTAGATGTTTTAGCTCTAAAGAAATTTTGTCTCTAGATGCCTTTAGCTCTAAAGAAAGCCGTCGGATCATCTGCAGGAGGTCGGAATTCTCCATATCTTCTTCTTTCTGAGTCATAAGTCTGGTTTTGGCTTTTCCACCTGACATCTCCTTCTCCCTCTCTCGTTCAGATTTGTCCAAAAAAAGCGATACAGAAAAGCGGCACAGCGAGCGGCTCCAGAATAAGCTGAATTATAGATGTGCTCCGAATATACTACATGTTGAAATCAAACAATGCATGAAGTAAACAGAAGAAAACCAATAATTCAGAAATATTTTGCACTTCAAATGACTTGCAAATGACTCGAGAATTAAGGCAGTATGCTCAACCCCCATCAAACAAGGGTTTGTCCTTGTGGGCGACCAAAAATCCCTAATGGGACATTGAGGATAACAATAACATGCACATATAAAGTCATGCAAAACTATTTTCAAAAGCATTTATTTTATCAATATTTTTCAGGACAGGGACGTCATGTGGAAATTGCATTAGCGGATGTATTTATATATATATACAAGTCACGCGCTGTTCCTACGGCACGTCCGTTTTACGGTGCTGTTGAGGTGATGGTGTTGAGTTTGGTGTATGTGTGCATTGCAATTGTTAACATGTAATGGGGAAGTTGTAGGTGTAGATTGTAGTTGTTTGAATCTAGCTATAAGTGGTGAAGTTACATAGGATGAACGGCACGTCCGTTCTATGATGATGTTGAGGTGATGGTGTTGAGTTTGGTGTATGTGTGCATTGCAATTGTTAACATGTAATGGGAAAGTTGTCTAGGAGTAGATTGTAATTGTTTGAACCTAGCTATAAGTGATGAAGTTACATAGGATGTGTGTTTGGGATGAAAGTATGGGGAAGTTGTGTAGCTGTAGATTGTAATTGTTTGAACCTAGCTAAAATTGGTGAAGTTACATAGGATGTGTGTTTGGGATGGAACTTGCATAGTGAGATATTTTGTAATTGTAGGTTAGGCATGTTAATGGTAATGTCGTACTGGTGACATCCTAGCTACATAGAATGTGTGTTTGGGATTAAAGGTGCATGGTGAGATATTTTGTAATTGTAGCTTAAGCATGTTAATGGCAATGTTATACGGGTGACGTTATTTTGCATGAGTGGCAATTTCATAGTGGTTGAAATGCAAAAATGGATAAATGAGTGATATCAAAGGGTAAAAATAAGGTGAAGATAAAAGGCCACTGAATATATAGCCGTGATGTAATGTTGGCATGTATATGACTGCAATTAATGTAATAATTTTAATGCTTTCCTTTTCGCTTGAAATCAAAGACCAAAAAGATGGAGTAAAGTTAGACAAAATGATACCAATGCCACGCCAAAACACTGTAGATATTTGAACAGAATAAAACTTGAATATTATGTTCATCAAATGCTAGCAATCACATGTTATTTCTTTGTACAGACTTCTGTTGTATTTGAACAATTCTCCATGTTCTTTTTTTTTTTTTTGAAGAACAATTCTCCATGTTCTTCATTATCATCCTCTATGACAATTAAGTCTGTGGCAACATGATCCGTTTCCCAAGCTATATCGTCCCACTCCGGAGCAAAACCAAAGAACCAGATTGGAGGTGTACTTGAAAAGAGGATGAGGACTTCTCCTTGACCATCATGTTTTGCCTTGTGATGATAAAACATATCTCTAAAGTAGTGAAACTGATCCTCTGTGAGTAATCTTTCATATGAGAAAATGAACCTGTCCAACATAAAAGCTTGATAACCATTGAGTAGAAATGGTTTCAAATTGTTCAAATCTCTGGAGATTTGTGCAGTCAGAGGCAAGGTACCTTCATGATTGAAGATTTTCGTTGCTGCTGTATAAGCTGATAAATCTTCTAATTGGAGCTTGCAATTTAGTCATTGAGTTAACGCTATGTGCATCTATGAAAGCAAACGATACATAGTTTGTGAGTAACATGCTATTCAAAGCGACTGAATTGTACTGAAGTGTTAATGATTTAGTTTAGAAGATCCCTGTTAATGTATATTGAATACTACATCAGGGAAGACAGCGTTACATACCTCGTTCGAGTATCTGTTAATAGCCAAATATTAAGAGGATATAATGTGGGAAATCAAGAAAAAGCTGTCAGATTCTGACAGAAGTAGAAGGAATTGAATGATTCATCCAAGAAAATGTTCAATGGTTGTAATGGATTATGGGTAAGATGAAATGTTAACAAACTGATGTCGTTGTTCTCTTTCAAACTTTCGTCTGTCGAGTTGATGTTCAATTTCAATTTTTTGATGGCTTGAGCCGAACATGGGAGTAAGGTTTCCATTTGGAAACCTAGCTATTCAACAAATGTAAAGACGACTGAATGTTTATTGACGAATGAAATATTATGCTACGAGAATAGGATGACGCGGTTTATAGTGAATTGGCTAGATTAGATTGTGCATGCATGGCTCATGTTATTTAAAACGAGTACGGGTTGGAGAAATGACAGTGAGAGTGAGCCGAAAGAAATGGAGAGTGACGTGAATGATAATCCAAAAGGCATTGAGGATTGCAAGCCTTCAACTGCACAGCCTATGGATTCTTTAGTTTCCTTGCATCCATTAAAGGGGAAGAAGAGAAAACTGAGCAGCAAAGAGAGAGATTTGCAAGGTTGGAAAAGAATTCGACATAATTATGCAAGGGAGGTTATTGTGCATTTGCAAAGCCCTGGAGCAAAGTTGTAGCCTAGTTTAATGAAACGAATAAAAGGAGCGGCTGATGATTTTGTCATTGCTGGCAGCAAATAACTGTGCAGTTATCTAAGTTGCATCGTCTGTTACAAATCTTAGAGGCACGTCAAGTAGCAGATGTTCAGCTTCGAAGGGGTAATATGTAAAGGGTTTTTATGTGAGTTGCAAAGTTATGTGTAAATTTATGTTTGGGTTGTGCTGGCTCTGTAAATAGAGCTAAAGAATGCAATTGTGACGATTGTTATGTAAATTGACTTGCTTGCTTTGTCGCCTGAAAGATCTACATGTTGATATATAAATTGAGTTATCTATGTTACAAGTTTGAGGATGTTAGTATTAGTGTACTTTGTGAAGTTGAAGTTCCTTGAAGATGCTGTAAAATTCTATTGTTCATAAAGATGCGAGGGGAGCATATCAAATACTTAGAATAAAACAGAGGTATGTTTTCATTCCAATGAACAGTAGAGTATATATTTTTAGGTTCAGTATGTTTAGCACGTGAGTTTTGAGCCAAATGAAGAGAATTTTATCATGGACACGTGCTTACAATAAAGCACATGCATGTTTTCATTGCAATAAATACTCTGTATATTCAGATTGAAATTGCCGACTATAGTTCATGTTGCCATGATAATTTTTGTCATAAACTAAATTTTTTTTACTAGCACAGAATTTTTGACATCCAAATATTATAGTTTATTTATCCACACACATACTGCTTTATTTATGTACATGGTATTTAAGCACTATGAAAGCACTTAATGGTTTTTGCTTTCTCGGCATCCTCAAAATTCCCTACAGTGTCGAGAATTTTCATAGCTTCATCTAGTTTTTCTAATTCGGCCTTATGCTCATCCAGAAGCTGATTGACATACTTGTAATGATCATTAATAGCAGATAACATGTACTTGAAGTCCTCCTTTAGGTCACGTAAACAGTGTCTTACTTTTTGGATGGGTGTAAGAGGAGGAGACTCTGGTGCAATAACACGGAGGCATACATGGTGAGTATGTTGTCGTTTATGTGGAGGCGCTAAGGTTGATCCACGCACAAGGCTAGTGGATGGCATGGGGATTGCTAGTAGCAAAAGGAATACAATTGAATCAGTAGATTAAAGGAAAGAAGCAAACAATCAAGGCATGGTATGGCAGAAATTGACGTACATGAAACAATTGCTGGTGCCATCTCGATGTCAACTTTATGCAGTGGAGCTGGATCTGGGCCTCCTAATTAGCTTTGTAAGAAACCAATCAATTTAAAAAGAAGCAACAAAGGGGTAGTTTATACCAGAAGTTGCAGTTGGTGTAGCAGTGGTTGCGACTATATCCATATCCATCTCGTCTGATTTGAACCAAAATCAAGCTGTCAGTAATCTTTATACCTGAAATGGATTAGGACAAGGCATTGGTGTCACATGCCAGACTTTTATTGACCAGGTGTACACGGCATGTTTACTCGAACGTGGAGTGCAGATGCATGTAATATAGTATTTATGTAAAACATAATAGTCGTGCAAACAAAAGTTGTTAAACAATTTACGAGGTTTGCAAATAAAAAGAGATTAGTTGAATTTATTGATTTGTCAGTATTAACTTTGATTTCTATAGGTCGTTTGATGCGGATGGAAGCAAGACTGTTGTACAAAGATATGGTGAAGCAGTTGATGGATGCTTTAAGTTCTTCAATGGGTACAATGCTTTTGTTCATCTTTGATGTATATAGGATTGTGGTCACGCATACACATGGTTTTGACTGTACTTGTTGTAGCTGTAACATCGAATTCATTATCTGTAGGAGGACTTTGCCATCAAGGTGCTTGGACTGAAGTTGGAGGAGCATCGAGGGTGCCTGTGCATAGTACACAGGATAGGAGGGGAAACATCTCACTTACTATATCTAGGTTTGTGAACACTGTTTGAAAGGATCGGGGAGACCGCTGCCTGCTTGTATTATTTCAAGCATGTTGCTGGAAATGATGACACTAAGGATTGGTGATGAGTTGCCAGATGACCACAAGTGTTTTCTGCTTACGAAAATTTAGCAATGATCTAAAACGCGACAGCAATGATTATTTTCTATAGAATTGTTCAACATTGCAAGAAACTATTTTTATGTCTTGTGACGATAGCCTGATATAAAAAGATTTGCTCAGTAATATAAATGATAGCAACTTGTGTTCTCGGTGACCTTAAATCATACACAAACAACTTTTGAGTTGTTTCTGATGTCATTAATTCAATGTTACGAATAATAGTTTAACTTTTTCTTGCAGAATCTTGTACATATAACTTCTTGGCATTAGGGACTTGCCTGAACTGTAAATGGAAATTCTCACCATCATGCAAAAGCACATTAATGCAAGTCGGGCCAACCCCAAATGGATTCTTGATGCCCTTCTAAAAATGCAACTGACAGCTGCTAACAAAGTAATCAATTTCATAATGTACATATCAATCCGCGATTGTTTTTTGCCTTTCTAATATTATTTAAAACGATGAAGCAAGAAATTCAAAGTCAACAGAGAATACCTGTCATTTAAGCTGAGTGCGATCTGCTCCTATTATTTTCTGCAGCAATATCAAAAAATTGAACAACAACAATTAATCATATAGCAGTAGATGCCTCCAGAATTCCTGCTGCGCAGAGAAATTGATTTTATGCATGAAGAAATGTTAAAGCATCTCAGGTCAATCGACTTCACTTACTTATGGAATCAGCAAATCCTTCAAACTGATTGATGCATCAAAGATTATAGAGGACATCAAATCCTTCAAACTGACTGACGACCCTATCGATGGACATAAGGTCTTTCTCTTAGGATTCCTCCATCCCGCCAAACTTTTGCAAGGATAATACATGAAACATCAAATCCTTGAAACTGATCGATGAGCCTACGGATGAACATAAGATCTTTTCTTGCAGAATCTTGTTCAAATAACTTCTTGGCATTAGGGACTTGCTTGAACTGTAAATGGAAATTCTCACCATCATGCAAAAGCACTTTAATGCAAACCGGACCAACCCCAAAGGAATTCTTGCTGCCCTTCTAAACATACAACTAACAGCTACTAATAAAGTAACCAATTTCATAGTGTACATATCAGTCCGTGATTGTTTTTTACCTTTCTAATATTATTTGAAATGACAAAGCAAGAAATTCAAAGTCAACAGAGAATACTTGTCATTTGAGTTGAGTGCAACCTGCTCCTTTTATTTTCTGCAGCAATACCAAAAAATTGAACAAGTGCAATTTATCATGTAGCAGTAGATGCCTACAGAATTCCTGCTGGACATAAAAATTGATATTCTGCGTGAAGAAATGTTAAAGCGTCTCATCTCAATCTTGCTTACTTTATAGAATCAGTAAATCTGTACGTGGATCAGGAGGATCCACCGAATTGTTTAATGCATCAAAGATATAGAGGACATCAAATCCTTAAAATTGACTGATGAACCTATCGATGAACATAAGATCTTTCTCTTAGGCATCCCTCCATCTCGCCATACTTTTACGAGGATAATAGATGACACAAAATAAAACCTTCACCTGCATTCTGGCCATCTAGTCCAAAACCAAGAATGCACAATTGAAGCCTTGAATGAGCACCTGAAAACAAATAGTTCAATTCAGCTCTCATCATTCCTATACTTTTAGAGCTATAAAGCAAATGTATCAAAGAAAAAAGACAACACAACTTATCATCCATGCTAAACCAAGGAATTGAATATTCAATTACCTATGCAACCCTGAACTAACCATCAGCCATCCTTACCAACTACCACTGCACCTTCACCCTATTTCTAGTCATCTATTCCAAAACCAACAAACTTCCATAATACCTTCATCTCCCCTGGCAACTGAAATGCCGAATCTTTGTCTGAAGTGCACAATTGAAACTTTCAATGAGCACCTGAAAACAAATTCAAGCCCCCGTCAACAACTACCCTTCCATTTCCTTACGCCCCACACAGCAAAAACAACGTCCATTTCCTTACGCCCCACACAGCAACAACCCTTGTACCGCACGACCACCAGACCTGCACGGCCACCTAGCAAGAGCGTTAGCTCCCTCCAACCCCAAACCAAACCCACCCTAACCATCGCCATCGGACTTGCCTCCTAAACAGCGGAAACCCACGACCGCACAATTCGCCACGTGGACGGCGGCAAACGACCCGTCGTATGCGCGCCCAAAAGGGAATCTCCAATGCCATCTCGACCGTCTGCCTTGCCCACATGGCAACTTCGGCGGCCCAAATCGACAAGAGTATAAGTAGCCTGATGTAAAAATATATATACAAGTTACGCACCGTTCCTACGGTCTATGTTCCTACGGCGCAAAGGGAAGTGGGTGAACAACAAAGTTTTTTATGTTAGGATTAGTCCATTCATAAGATGCAGGAATTACTATTGCAAATATTTCTTATGTAATTGTTGTAAGTTGTTATGCTGATGAAAGCAATGGAGAAGTCGTATTTTAAAAAATAAGGCACTTTGTTGGAAGTGGAACATTGGAAACATTTGAATGAAGTAATGAAAACGATATTATTCTTCATTCGAAAGGTTTAGTGTTCAAGAAGCCAGTGGTCTTAACATTTGGCAAATTTTTCTTTCTTCAGTTCTGTCCTATGCAGATTTAGTTTGGCATTATCAAAGCTAGAATTGTAGTTGACATCATTATCCTATGCAATTACATACATGGTGGAGAGGAGAAGTTTTTATTTTCAACCTTTGGGAAGGAAATAAGTGTTTAATATATTGTATCAACATATAAGAGTCCTATAATGAAAACTAATCTAGATATTGTATATGCACAAGAACATGATTATGTGACTCTCCTTAATGAAGTCATAATCACAAACAATTGTCTTTAAATAGGAATACAAACGGTAGAAACAGCTTCGAAAAATGTACTTTCTAAAGATATTTCTCAAAGAACGCGTGGTTACCTAATCCCAAGCATTTGTCTTTAAATATTAAAATGGAATATTTCCCATACATACTCGCTTGCCAAATTAGAGTAATATAACATGCCTATGAATTGTTGCCTAGACAAGGTGATGCGTTGCGTGGATGGATAATGTGCTTTAAGCGACAATGTAACAACGAGGGCATTGTCACATTGTTTCCTTGCTTGTTTTTAGCCAAGTAGAGCCTATATTTGGATTTTATGTTTGCACAGGCATCTAGAACAGAGCTAAACAATGCTCTAGAACAAAGCTAAACAACGCTAAATGTAACATGGTCAGGTTGAACTCTTCTTTTCTTCAAGGATTTGTTTAAACAACAGAAGGGATTAAACCTTAGCTAATTAATTGATTTGGTCACAAGGCAGAACACGGAGTGTTGACCGCGTTGGTCCATATCTAAGTGTAACCCAAGGAAGGAAGCTGTAGGTCTGCGAAAACACTAGCAAAAAAGACATGGCAAGCATGCAAAGTGCGTTATTAATGCGTGAAAGGGCAAAAAGCTGGAGCTGTAATTACGAACGGCAGGTGTTTCAGTACAATAAAAGAGACTTAGCAATTGAGAAGGAGAATCCGGGGTTAATTGGAGCAATTGCAAGTGCATAGAAGAGAAATAATGTATTGATCATAGATTCTGGAGCCGAAGTTTCTGTGGTAAGCTCACTGGAAATGTTGCGTCATGTTAAAACCAACGAGAATCCTGGAGCCGTCAAGATGGGAAATGGAGTTCTTCAGGATGTGCGCGGGCGCGGAAATTTGGAGTTGCAAAGGGAAGGCAAAACTGTCCTTAATGTCCCAAGAGCATTGTATGTGCCCGGTATGTTGTCCAATTTGATTTCCGTAGCCAATTTAGTAGATGATGGGTTTGAATTGAGATTTCACAAGACTGGGTGCAAATTCATGAAGGATGGTGTGAAAACTTTTGAGGCTCAAAGGAATGGAAATTTGTTTGAATTAAACGTAGATGCCATTAATAAAATTTCTGCCGTAGATGATTTGCATACTTGGCATCTTAGAATGGCACATGTAAATTATAACAGTATTAAAACTGCAAAAAAGCATGAGTTGTTAGATGGGCTTGCATTTGATGATGAAGAGCATGGTGTGTGTGAGGCGTGCATGCTGGGAAAGCAAGCTAGACTTCCGTTTAAAAATAAAGGACGGCGTGCCACTGAGTTGCTTGAATTAGTGCACTCTGATGTGTGTGGGCCTATGCAAGTACAGAGCCTTGGGGGGAAGTTATATTTTGCCACTTTTATAGACGATTGCAGCAGACGCACCAAATGTTATTATATGCGCTCGAAGGATCAAGTGTATGATGCTTTTCGACTTTATGTCACGGAGGTAGAGCGGGAGACATCTAGACGTGTAAAATCATTGAGGACAGATCTTGGAGGGGAATACAGGTCGGGTGAATTCACAAAGTTCTGTCAGACACAGGGCATTAGAAGGCAGTATACATGTCGCTATACACCGCAGCAGAACGGGGTAGCAGAGCGTAAGAACCGCACCATCATGGATGCGGCTAGGTGCATGTTGAAGCATGCGGGATTACCTAATTTTTTATGGGGAGAGGCAGTAGCCGCAGCTTGCTATTTGCAGAACAGGTTGCCGACAGTTGCGTTGAAGGGAGCAATTCCTGAGGAAAAATTGTCTGGAAAAAGGCAGTCTGTCGATCGATTAAAGGTCTATGGATGTTTAGCATATATGTTGGTGCCGGAGGAGCTGCGAAGGAAGTTGGATGACCGAAGTATTCCCACTTATCTAGTAGGATATGACGAGGAGGCGAACGGCTATAGGCTGTATGATCCTGTAACACACAAAGTTTATGTTAGCAGGGATGTTGAATTCGATGAAAAAGTATTGTATAAAGATAGGAAGTCGCTGACAAAACAGGAAGAAGCAGAATGGATGCCGATAGATGATCTTGAGGAGAATGCAGAAAAGGACAAAGAGAAGACAGCAAAGGAACCGGATGTAGTGATAAGTGATGATTCAGATGATGAACCGGATGAGGTGCATGAGACTATAGAGGTCAACAGTGCGCCGCATGCACCGGAGGTAGAGCACGAGGAGGCATATGAGGCTCCAGGAGCCGATAGTGCGCCAGATGTGCAAGAAGAGATGCATGAAGGAGGACTAGAAGACATTGAGAGTGGAGCAAGGGGGAGATACACACGTCGCAAAGAAGTGGAACGTCTTAAAGCTGAACTGCCGTTTGATGCAGATCTTTATGGGAGGACTAAAAGAGTTCCAAAGCCGAAGATATTATCTTGTGTGGTGGAGCCCAGGTCGGTAGAACAAGCATTGATGGGGGCGGATTCTCTCAAATGGAAGGAGGCCATGCAAAATGAGTTGAAGTCCTTTGAAGAAACTGGAACATATGAGTTGGTGCCAAGTCCGAAGTGCAAGAATGTGGTTGGCAGTAAGTGGCTCTTTAAAATAAAGAGAAATGCCGATGGATCGATAGAAAGGTATAAAGCTCGGCTAGTGGCAAAAGGATACACACAAGAAGGAGTAGATTATACAAATACCTTTTCGCCTATAGTCAAGGTGACTAGTCTGAGAACCCTAATAGCATTGGCAGTTCAGAATGACATGGAGATAGAGCACATGGACGTGAAGACGGTTTTTTTGAATGGAGATCTAAAGGAAGAAATTTATATGGAGCAGCCTGAAGGATACGAGCAAGGAAATAACATGGTGTGCAGACTGAGAAAAGCGATTTACGGCTTAAGACAGGCATCTAGACAATGGTACGTATGCATGAATGATTTTTTGCTTTCTATTGGGTTTAGGAAATTGAAAACAGAAGGCAATTTGTACATGTGGAGAGAAGGAGATAAGTGCTTAATCATGGCCCTTTACGTTGACAACTGTGTCATAGCCAGTAGTGACAAGTCATACCTGGAGAGATGTAAAACATTGTTAAAAAGGCGCTTTCAAATGTCAGAACTAGGTGAGCTTAAGAAGTTGCTGGGTATGGAGGTAAGGAGAAATAGGAAAAAGGGGGAGCTATTTCTAACACAAGAGCAGAATATCAAAAAAACTTTGATTCGTTACAGAATGATGGATTGTAATATAGCAAAAACACCCCTTGTGCCAGGCATGAAGATTTGTAGTGAGATGTGTCCAAAAGACCTGTTTGAACGTAGGGAAATGGAAAGGGTGCCATATCGTGCGCTGATAGGCTCACTTTTACATATTGCTAACAGCATAAGGCCAGATATCTCTTATGCAATTAACTTGCTCAATCGTTTTTGGGCAATTTGGGCAGTACCTGGCAGCACCCCCAGCGTCCTTCTCGACAGCCCAAGCTTCAGGTTTCACAATGGGGATGATCTTCGCGCCTCCAGGAGTTCTGTCTGATATCCACAGTTCTTCAATCTATCTGACCCCAATTCCGGACAGATCCGGAGCTTCCTCCTTGCACTAATCCTTCCGCTCCAACAGAGCCCTTCCTGATGCTTCGAGTCTTCTTCAATCTCCCTCTGCCACAGATCCTTCGGATCTTCCACCTGCCTTCCAATCCTCTTAATCAGCCTTCCAATCCTCTTAATCAGTATTGCTCTTAATCAATATTGGCTGATCGATGCCTCTTAATCAGTATTGGCTGATCGATGCCTCTTCTGTTCTTCAATCCAATTTTATTTCCTGTCTCAGGTCAGTCCTCTGCAACACGGTTTTCCAATCGTGGGCTCTTGCCCTTTTCTCACGACACGTGTACACTTTACACTTTTAAAGGCTATATATTTAACACTCCCCCTTAGCCTTTAAAATCCAAAACTCCTACGTGGTATTTCGCAGTCAATAGTTTGGGTTCAGACAGAGCCTTTGTAAGCATGTCGGCCTGTTGCAACTTCGTGGGAATATGGGCCACATCTATTTCCCCCTTTTCTACTTCATCCCGTATAAAATGATGGTGTATCTCAATGTGCTTGGTCCGCGAATGATGCACCGGATTTTTTGTCACCTGTAATCACAAGTTCAATATGAGTAATCCACAGTTACACCTGTCCACTCTCAAAACAATTTGCTTGTTCTTGACCAGTACAGTAGCGATACCACGACAATGCAAAAACATATCAAGTCCTAACAATTTAACACTAGCAATGTACTCTCGAGTGTATACCCTATCTGTGCATGCACCGTGCTTGTAAGGGAAATCTAATGCAAGACATAACAATCACTGGAATCGTACCTAATTCCAGAATTTGAGCCAGGAAACCAATCTCCAGTTCGTCAATGATTACAACACCAAACTGCATCGCCAAGCTTCCAATTTGTCACCAAACTGTTTTGCCAGCAAACTGAGCTCCATTTCCACTGTCCAATTTGGTCTGTTACTGTGATGACCATGTGCTTATCTGCATCATAGCCATATTGAAAATTCGAAATTAGCAAAGGGAAAAACGAAATTGGGTGTGGAGCCCAAACGAAGTGCTGAAAAAACGAAATGGCAGATGGACCTAAACCGGTAAAAGCAAGATATGAACCTGTTGAGACGCTGATCCAGATGTTGTTTTCCATAGTTATGAACTAGCAGACCAGACGAAGCCCATATAGAAAATATGGCACTTCTGGTAGCCATCTTCAGAAGCTTCGCTCATGGAAGCCACAAAAACGGAATAAGGACATTACCATGTAAAGCTTTGTATTAACAGAGAAAAATGGAACTACACAGAAAACAATGTTGCAGGCCAGAGAGTACATAGTCGGATCATAAAGCAACTTTACCTCTCATTTCCCCTGAGCAATTACTAACATGGCATAATGGATTACCTCGCAATTGGGTAATTCTCAAGAGATTAAAGGGTGCTGCTCTGCTAGAGGCACCTACAGAAGGAAGGCAGGAAATGTAATATTTTAAATAATGGGATTTTGGTATAGAAGCATTCAATGACCTATGACTTGGGACTTCACTCGTAAACATTAAGGGTGATGCCAGAGACACCTCAAAAAGAACAATAATGCATTTCTCGCTAAAACTATAGCAAGCTGGCTCTTCCTTCAGCTGCCCAATACGATGGGCTACTCTCAGCAACATTCTAAAATGTGGGTTTCACAAAAGCCCAAGACTTACCAGGAGCTGGAATAGATCCGCTTTGGCCATCAGTCCCTTCACTGAGATTAGTTACCTAGATCTCATTTTTGCTCTGCAGTCCGTCCAAACCAAGTACAACGCTATCATCTGCATGAACATTTATAAAATAGGTCCATTATGTCATTCTAAATCAATGCTAATGTTCCTTCATAGCCCGTGACTCTGCCATACACGAATAGCACCGTCTATCTTTTGGATAATTAAGGGCTTAAGTCTTATGAATGTTGTTGTACATTAATATTCTCCCGTGTTTGCCTATATTCTCCCGTGTTTGCCTCGCTTCCAAAATTTAGATATGGTAGGAAAAGATGCTGCAGCCATAAATCTGCTCCAAGGTTAGCTATTGCAATTCCTGAGCATACCAGGAATCTGAAAGATAGGTCTTGTCAAATGCAGCACAATCAATATGCTCTTCAAGGCTGATCCTGCTAGATATGCTTAGCTCATTCTCAATTTGGGAAGCCTGGGTGAACAATACAAACACAACCTGGGTGCTTAAGAATCCCATGTAGAAACCCTGAAGACATCAACACAGCAGAACAACACCAAATGTTTACATCAGTGCAATGCCATCAAACTTACTCATGCTAAAGTAAGAAATGCTGAAACCTAATGTTTACATGAACTGAGCTTATGATACAACATGATAAGAAGGTTTCCAAATCAAACTTTCATGAAAAATCTTGATGGATGCACGACATAGTAGTGAAACTCACACACTACTAACTACCAAATTGTTTGGCGACCTGCATCTTGCATCACTGAATTGTAGTACTGGGAAGAAACTGGATTCAAAATCAGTTACCAAAGAATTGCATATCACTGAATTGTAGTCCTAGGAAGAAATTGGAATTGTTACATCACTGAATTGTAACATCCACAGCGCCAAAACACAGGCAAATTTGCAATAAGAAGTTGCAATACCACACAAAAGGGCTTCAAGCACACATGGAAGAAGAATATGCTAATGGTTCCAGCATGTGCAAACCAACGAATTCAATACCGGCTACCTAAATATCTGCAAGCAGCATTAAGGAGCTAACTAGGAAACTAGCAGGCCATAAGAAACTAATAATGCTCCATAACACAGTTTTGGTTTACACTAGACACCTCTTTGGCAATTTCGGTTCCAGTGGTGGCCTCTTAAGGAGTAGATGGATGAGCCCATAATCATGACCAAATAGAATATGACAAATAAACTAACCTGACCTTGCAAGTAGGCAATGCGACGGGCTTCTTGGGCTCGCTTTGACAATTTTAAGAGAGGACCACTAACAACCTAAGGCACAAATCGACCAGAGGATATCCATCTATCTCAAAGGCCTGCATAGCCTGCGTATTCTATCTCGTTTCTACTCCCACAAGTCTCTCTATCTGACCCTAATAGAAGCACCAACAACGTGGACGGTCACATAAGAAAATCATCTCGTTGGAACAGAACTGCGTCGCACCTGGTCGCCACATGCCTGTGGCCGACGGCAACCTCAACAGATTACGCCCGCTCGCCATCCTCAACTTACCTGCTATAGTTAGCATCCAGTATGATTGAAGCCCGACGTCGGACAGAGCCAAAAAGGGGCCGAAAACACGGAACTAGTATCTCCCCCTCCACATGGCAAATCCTGCGCCACACGATCTTCCACGTCATCCAAAACCATGGCCATGGCCAAGATGGCCCCAAATATGTCCATCCCCATCGAGCAATCAGGGCCGCCTATTTTCCCCCTCAACGGTCAGGATTTAATTTTGTATATCAAAGTGGCGAGCCTGATGTAAATATATATATATACAAGTCACGCACCGTTGGGGCAGGCGCATCGTTCCTATTGTGTATGTTTGTACGGCGCATCCGGCCTACGACGCATATTCCAATTTTAGCATATTTGCGAAGTTAGAAAAGAACTTTGTATTTTTAGATTGAGGTACTTGTTCATACGCATCTGGAACAGTCTAGAACATTCTAAAATACTCTATTTTGAGTGTATGCAAAGTTAGAAAAAACTTTCTATTTTTAGACTAAGCTGTTTAACTACATGCATCTAGAATATGATAGAACTATACAGAGCATTCTATTTTGGGTCCTTGCAAAATTTTCAAAAAAACCTTCTATTTTTAGATTGAGGTGCTTAATCACATGCATCTAGAATATGCTAGAACATTCTAGAACTGTGTAGAACATTCTGGAACATTCTATTTCGTGTCCTTGTAAAATTTTCAAAAAAACCTTCTATTTTTAGATTGAGGAGCTTACTGAGGTGATTATCAGTCTAGGATATTCTAAAATATTGAAGTTTGCAAGTTTTTCAAGTTTCTAGAATGTTCTATAAGTTTCTTGAAGTTTTTTGAAGCTTCTTCACAAAGTTTTTTGAAGTTTAAAGTTTTTTTTGAAGTTTTTGGAATGTTCTAGAACATTCTTAAAGTTTTTTGAAGGTTCTTGAAGTTGTTTGGATTTTCTTAATGAAGTTTCCTGATTCTAGAAGTTTCTAGGACTTTCTTCCAGAACTAAGAGTTTCTAGAAGATTTTAAGAAGTTCTAGAAGCTTCTAGAGGATTCTAGAATGTTCTACGAGATTCTTCTAAAAGCTTCTAGAACAGTCCAAAACTATCTAGCATTCTAGAACTTTCTAGAATAGACGTGCTTACCCATAAGCATCTAGAAGACTCAAGATTGGCGCCGAACCGCAATGCCTATCCTTATGCCAAATTCCCCTTTATATACTGAAAAAAGAGTCTCTTTTTTGCATGAATGCATGTGGGATATATGTGCAAACCCTAAATTCTGGAATATTCCAGAACTTTCTAGGACCATTAGGATATTAGGGAACCTTAACAATATAAAAAAACTAATACAATTGAGAATGGGAATATGCAGACTTGGTTAAAGGGCTTTCCCCCAAAACCCCCTTTGTGAGGGTGAGAGGGTAGGGGTTCAATTTTGTTATAATGCAAAAAAAATTTGGGAGATTTCCAAAAATGTGTTCCCAATCTGAGACTCATCTGTTTGAGGGTGTGTTCCTTGATTGAATGCTAACTAAGTCTTTGTATAAAGGATTTAGCATGCTAAGGAAGTGTAATGAGTGAGGATAAGGTAATGTAGTTTTTGTCATTGGTTTCCGTATAACAATTTAGGATCATCGAGCAATTGTAACTTCATTGAGGAGATAAATGATGGATTGTATTTTAATTAAGTGTTTGCATAAAGCATTTGCAAAGTGGTTAGTGAATTTTCCCTACTCAAGCAATTGTCAGCCATGCTTGAAATTGGCAAATGCAATAGAAGCAGAGGTCATGAATATGAGCTTTGAGCAGGGCAAGTGTAGATGAGGTTGGTAAGTGGTTATGTGCTAGGGAACCGGCCGGATTGAGGGGTTTCCGGCCGGTAAACCTTCAGGCGGCGCCACCGAGCGGCGTTAGCCGCGAGGCGGCGCCGCCTGAAGGTTTACCGGCCGGAAACCCC